>CM077158.1:197730898-197835840 GCA_039583875.1 Platanthera guangdongensis | reverse complement strand
CCAACTGTATCATCCCCTCCCAAGGCTATTTCTCCTCAAAAAGCTATCTCTCCTCCTACCTATGTAATGGATGACAGTCCCCTACCATATCTTGATGAAATCTTTATGGCTGATATTGAAGAAGAGAATAAGTTAATTTATGAAAACGTTGCTACAATAGTTGTTCCAGAAGTTACAGAACCTCCATTACAGCCTCAGGCTAAGAAACAAATACCTAAAGACATTCTGAAGGCCATTGATGCCTTGTATGACAATCCTCAGGGATATTCTGATGATGAAGATAATGATGATGATTCTGATGATTCTGATAATACTAAAGCCAAGAAGAAGATTGTTAAGAAGAGAAAGGTTGTTCCTAAAGCTGCTCCCAAACCAAATCCCACCCATAACACTCCCTATTATATTCTACAAAATATTACTCCATATCCAGGGATGCCTGCATGGATGTGGCTTTCCAAGAATGAGCAGAAAGCCAGGAAGAAGAGTAGAAGGTACTCTCCTCCTCCTCCATCTCAAAGGAATTAGAGAGGTCCTCCTCCTCCTCCTCCTCCTCCAGCAGCTAGTGCTTCAGGAAGCAGTTCTCAAAGATCTACCTTCTATACTCAAACTTACCAAGACATAATGGTAGATCTGCCAAATCTCAAAAATGCAGCCAGCAAAGATATTCTTCAAGTAATAGACAGTAACAGCAGCAACAACAACAACAAAAATCATCTAAAATTGAAAAGGCTAAAAGTCCAAAAAGGCCAGATTCTCCACCAATTCCCTTTGTGGATCCTAAACAGGATAATACTACAAGAATGGCCAGATTTCAAGAGCTAGTGGGACTATCCATGATTAACAAAGCCAAAACTGAAGGCAGGAATCCTTCTCAATATTCCACTATGTCATCCTACGGAAAAGAAAGCTGAAAAGGTATGAAAAGGCTAATAACTTTTTCAATGTAGATGCTTATATGAACTTATATCCAGAGGCTGTTGTACCCGAGCTACCTCTCTCAACATAATTAGTGTTGCTGACATGACAATGTCCAAAAGAGAAGCAACCAATCCTAATAGAAAAGTCAAGTTCACATAGCCTTCTGAGCAAGACAAAGTTATCAAGGAAAAGCAGAAGAAGAAATGAATATCATGTTTAGTTTTGATTTTCTGAACTATACTTGTTTGAACTATCACAAAGCTTTTGATTATGTACATATCTGCTGAATGATTTAAATTTTCTGCCAGATATATTTATTTCGCTTTGTGATCATTTTTCTTTTTATATTATTAGTGACCTCCCCAAAAAGGGGGAGATTGTTAGATCTCTAGTTAGATTTGGGCTAGGTTCACTTATTAGGATGTCTGAACCACAATGTATAACCAGGGTCATGTGTTTTGAGTCTTAGAGTTTAGGCTAAGTCTTTAGGTTCAACCTTACATGGAACAGCCTACAGAAGACCCAGATTGACTCAAGACTTAGAAGAAATCAAGTTCAGTATATAAGTTCGACGTTCATCGAACTCAGCTCAATGATCGTCGATCGCTGATCGACGAACTCAGAGTTAATTCGCTGAGTTGAGCTCGACGATATTCGAGCTCGGGTCGACGAAGTCTGGATTTCAACTTCAACACATTCTTTCCAGATTACTTTCGCTGAACTCAGATCAACAAAGACATATTATCAGCTCGATGAACTTAGAGCGTAGAATTGGCAAGTTATTCACAGAATGTAGTTTGTAGTGCTCAGGTTGACGAACAAGTTTTCTCAGGTCGACGAACATGATTTCTAAGCTCGACGAACTTAGATCTCCGGTCGATGAAATCTGTTCAGAGGTCGACGAATTCTGTCCATCCAGATTTAAAGTCTTTCCCTCATTTCTGTCCTTATTCCATATTACTTAACAGTAATTTCCTGAAGTAATTAATGCTCATATTATCTGAATATAGCCGTTATTGGCATCATTGATTATGGTCTTCATCAGGTTAATTACTTGCTTAATTTATTGGGACAGTTGGGAAACTCATTAAAGCAAATATTCTCCAACCGATTTTCATTATCCAGGCAGTCTACAATCAATGCAGATAATTCAAAATTCAAAGGAGAATTTGACAGAGAATATAAAATAGATTTTTCTCTTTTCTGTAGACGACAACAAGATAACAGAACCAGAGAATATAGAAACTGTAACACCTCCCCTGTAATGACCGTATAATATGGGTCCGGCCGGGGATCCAACAACATACAGATGCCACAGCTTTAGCATTAAAAGATGATATGAACTACCCAATCTCAAAACTCAAAACCCAAACAACAGCAGAAACAGTAAACAAGACCAGAAGTTATCCACATATAAGAGTATCGAAACGGCCTTAGGGCCTTACAACAATAGAGAGGCCAACACTTCAAAAAGATAACATCCAGCATCAATGTGAAAAAGCACTCCTAGACTACCTCATCATGCAAGCCGGAAAAATAAGAGCATCAAACATACAATGCCGCAAAATAGAGCTAGTACGAAACTTGAATCACTTCATAAGGCTTAGGCCTTTTGGCCGGCGATCTGGCTCCTGCTTGCGATCCTTGCCCTATAAAATTTGGTGGAAACGTGGGTCAGCAAAGACTGACCTCAAACTGTGTAACAAACACATCTCTTCCTGGCCGCCCCTAACGGACCCCGGGGTACCCCTCCAACCTACAAGTCAGCACTTCGTATACCGTATACATAAACATGTAAAGCTCTAAAAGAACAGGTTGTGATGTCTCAAACAACAAACATATTTTCTATGTTGAGCATATAATAAAAATGAGACTACAATGCAACATGTATGCAAAACCCGGGGTTTACCCAAGGCACCCTATTGCGTATGCAACTAGCACATCATCATAACATCTGGGTACTTCCAATTTCCCCATGGGCGTTAAGCCACAAATTTTTTGCAATTCCCCTAAGCTCCCCCCTGTCCTACAACGTAAGCCCCAACAAAAAACTGCAATTCCCCTAACGTCATACAAGCTGCCACACAGAACTCTTGCCAAGGCCCCACCCGCTCATGGTTCTTAGACCCGGGCTTGCCTCCAAGCTCTGACTTCTCGCGTCAGGATTATGTCTCACACACTGACCGATTCTAAGAACCCTTGCTGAACCCCACCCGCTCGTGGCCTCATTGACCAGGCTTGTCCCATGCTTGGTATTCTCACAACTCTCACAGAAAAGGACTAGTCTCGCCGGGACAATCTACCCACATGACTTGCATGTCACGGGATAGCCAGCCGGCCACAGAGACAAAGCCACGCCTTAGCACATCACAATCCATAATCATTCCCACCCTAATCCATCATTTGTACTGCAACGTCCCTGCGCACCAAGGAAACCATCTACAGCCAATGCAGAGCTAACCTTGTCCACTAAGGAAACCATCTATCGCCATTGCGGAGCTAACCCTATTCGGTTCCGGCTACATGTACTCACTCGAGAAATGGGAGAAAACACAAACATCACAAATGTCATCTTGCCGCAACGGATTTCTACAAAATCCTTAAGTCTCGCTATGCAACATCACCGAGTCAGACTAACGATCGCTACTATGGCTTCACCCACAATGCCTAATCCACTAACGGAGCGGATCTATAATGCAAAATCATACCGGGATGGACTCAATCGACCCAGAGATTCTTCTTGAACCATGGCGACCCAAACCCCTCTCATTTGAGAGTCTGGTGCCCAAAAGCTTGAAAGAAAAGATGCTAAGCACACATCCTAAAAGCTAAGAGGAGAAGTGTTGTTACCTTATGACCCCTCTTCCTAGCCATGGGAACTTAGCCAGATGAAAACTACCGCAATGTATTTGCTCCCTCCGCGGATATGGACTTAGCTCGCGATTTGGGGCTCCGAAGCTTATCCGGCAGCTGGATCACTCCTTCACCTTCTTCCTTGCTCTCCCTTCTCTCTAAAACCTTAGAAAGGGAAACTTGAAGAAGAATGAGGGTTTCAAACCGTATTCCCAGACATAACTCGGCCAGGACAGACCTGAACCATCAGATCCTATTAGAAGAAAACGAACGACCACGATTCACACTTAAACCCAAAACTTCTGGGCCGAACACGACATGAGACACACCCGTGTCCAGGCCGTGTTCCTCAATCGACGCTGAAACCGTCGCACCTAGAACAGGACACGGGCTCTAAACACACTCATGTCAAATTTGACACGCCCGTGTCACTCAATACACGCCCATCTTCCTGGGCGTGTTCCTCCATTGACACAGGACCAAACACAACCCGAGGAGAACACGGGTACTCAACATACTCGTGTCACATTTTACACGCCCGTATCATACACGAACACGCCTAGGCTCCAGGCCGTGTGACCCTTACCAAGACCTAAACTTGGCTCTGAATGCTGTCCGTCCCTCTTTCGAAATTTGGGGAATTACAGAAACAACATTCAGAAATTCTCTGTGCAGAAAACACTTTGTTTTCTCCTTGATCTTACTAAAGAAGAAGAAGAATCACTATCAAGAGTCTTCTTCAACTTTAACTCCAGAAGCTTCCAAGGATAACAATCTCTGAATCAGTCAGAAGTTCCTGGATTATTTGAAGTCAAGGCTGAAGACCTACACCATGTACAAGGCTCAAAGTGATTTTGAAGGAGTCTTGACAACATCAATCCACTAAGTCTTCTCAGTTGTTTGAGAAAAAGAAAACATCATCAAATCTCTCTCCCCTCCTGTATAAAGGGTTTATTAACTCTCTTCAAAAGTTCATTTGGTTTTTGGGCACCTGATCAAAAGCTTAAAGGGTTGTGAGATCTCCCTGAAAATGGATCTTGTGGTGGTAGTCACCTGATCAAAAACCTGCTAGTAGATTCCTACCAGAGTGGTAGAAGAGTGGATGCACCCAGGTTGGGGAACCACTATAAAATTCTTGTGACATCTGGTTGCCTCTTTTCTTTGTGCTGTGATATATTTCTGTGCTGTGTTAGAGTAGATTAACTTAGACTGTTTTTCCTTTATGTTAATATTGGTATCATTTATTCATTACTCTGATAAAAATCTCAAAACAGCCAAAAAGATTTGAACTACTCTATTCACCCCCCCCTCTAGAGTAAATCAGATCTAACCCTTATCTTTCAAGACACTCAGTTGATGAATATTTGCAGTTGTTTCTTATGATAAGGCGCTACCCAGGTGTTGAGTTGGAAAATGAGCAGTCTATGGTCGATAGATTTTATAACGGTCTGCGTGATGATTTACGACTACTGTCGTTAGGACCAAAGTTACTTGAATTCCGAGCGTTGGTGGAGTCGGCTAGATCTTTGGAAGGAGATTTGGCAAAAGTCAACCAGACGTCAGTGTTCAGGGTACCAAACTCTGCAGGTTCGGCAAAATTTAAATGCCGAAGGAGGAGGATTAAGAGATTTACAACATCTACTAGTCGAGCTTCATATACTTACTATACTTGCGGCAAGTTAGGACACTTAGCCCGAGATTGTCGGGATGGTGCATAAAAGACAAAGAAAGGTATGTCAAGAGCAGTTATATGACAGAGTGCTAGAGATCTGAAGCAAATCCAAGGGAGAAAAAGACCTGGGTGTGCAGAAGATGAAGTTCAAGGTGCCGAACTCCTCGAAGTCTAAGTTCCATAAGTGGAACAAGAAGGATAGGACTTCGAGTCCAGCCCCTTCTTCTGGTGCTTCTGGGGTAACTACAGGCCGAACCCTGGGCGCATGTTACAACTGTGGAAAGCCGGGGCATTATGCCCGAGAGTGCCAGAGCAGACGTCCAAAGTCCGAGAGGAAGCCTGGAGCAACATACGAGGAAAAGGGGAAGGTAGTGGAGTCAACCGCATCCCATTATGCTCCAGCTCATCCTAGAGTGCACAATCTTGGCCTTCAGGAGAACATAAAGCAAACTGACGTGGTGACAGACATGAGTTAATTAAAAGCAGATTAGCTTTATATAGCTGTTACCTTTTACGTGTTTGCTTATGACTGCTTGTGCTAGGCTTTGTTTTTATTTTCGACTATCCAGCTAAAGCGCTGTTCGATACGGGAGCTTCGCATTCCTTTTAGTCCGAAGGATTTGTATCACACATCAGAGTACCTTCTTCAGTGGCAAGGGACAAATTTGATGTGTTGTTGCCTAATGGGTGGTAAATGCGCGCGGATAAAGTTTGTTACGTAAAGATACGGATTAGGAGTCAAGAGTTTGACTTGCACGTGTTGCTACTGCCGATAGTGGAGTTCGACGTGATCTTTGGTACGGACTGACTCTCGGAGCAATGTGCGTACATTGATCGCAACCGTAAGGTGGGTAGTTTCTGAGTTTCCTGACGTATTCACTGAAGATCTCCCTGAGGCCCCGCCTCAGTGAATGATCGATTTCACCACTAAGCTAGTGCCAGGTGACAAACCTATGTCATGCACTCTGTATCGGTTAGCACCAAAGGAGATGGCATAATTGAAAGTACAGCTTCAAGAGCTGTTAGAGCAAGGTTATTTCTGTCCATGTTCAACACTTTCGGGCGCGCCGGTCCTCTTTGTTAAGAAGAAGGATGGAGGTTTATGAATTTATGTCGATTATCGGGAGTTGATTAAGTTAACAGAGAAGAATAAGTATCTGATCCCAAGGATTGATGATCTGTTCGACCAGTTAGTGGGGTCGACTGTGTACTCACAGTTGGATCTGAAATTCAGATACTATCAGCTGCGGATAAGGGAAAGTGATATCCCCAAGACATCTTTCAGCACACGGTATGGGCATTATGAGTTCATCGTCATGTCATTTGGGCTGACTAATGCGCCATCCGTGTTTATGGATTTGATGAACAGAATGTTCAGAGAGTACCTGGACGAATTCGTGATAATCTTTATCGACGATATATTGGTGTACTCGCAGTGTGAGGATGATCATTTCAAGCATCTGTATATGGTGTTGGAGACATTGAGTAGGATCCACTTTATGACAAATTCTCCAAATGCGAATTCTGGTTATCCTCGGTAGCATTCCTTGGTCATATAGGTAGTGGAGAAGGGATTGAGGTAGATCCGGTGAAGATAGTTACGATATGGGAGTGGCCTGTGTTATCTACAGTAGCAGAAGTCCGGAGTTCCCTTGGACTTGACGGCTACTACAGGTGCTTCGTAGAGAACTTCTCGTGGATAGCGTTACCCCTCACGAATTTGATGGGGAAAGATCAAAAGTTTTTATGGTCGCTGGAGTGCGTGCAAGCTTTCGAAGAACTGAAAAGTCGGTTGACCACGGCGCCTATTCTATGCTCGCCGATTCGGACCGAAGGATGTGAGATTTACAGTGATGCTTTGGGTAGTGGCTTAGGTTGTGTTCTACTGCAGCATGGGAGTGTAATAGCTTATGGATTGCGTTAGCTGAAGGTGCACGAGAGGAATTATCCGGTCCATGACTTGGAGTTAGCGACCGAGACATTTGCTCTGAAGCTGTGGAGGCATTACCTGTACGGTGTGAAGATCGATATCTATACCGATCACAAGAGCCTGAAGTACTTGTTGGATTAAAAGAACCTAATCCTGTGGCAGCAGAGTTGGATGGAGTTCATGGGGGACTACACCTTCAAGATTCATTATGTTCCTGGGAAAGGCAAAGCGGTTGTAGATGCGTTGAGTCGCAGGGCTCCCGCATAGGCCAACTAGTTGTCGATACATGTTGAGCATTTAGTTCGTGATTTGGAGGCACTAGAGATCTCTTGTGTTGACAAGAAGACTAGTTCCGAAGCGCAATTGAACTGACTGAGATGTTGTATGACCTTACTGATAGGATTCGACAAGCTCTAGTTGGGGTAACAGCATGAATCGGGTCATGGATTAGACTTTGGATGAGTCAAGTTCCCAATTTATTTTTAAGGATGGACTGTTATGGAGGGACAGTCGTCTGTGCGTCCCAAGTGTGGATAAACTATGGGAGGAATTGTTGTACGAGGCTCATCATACTAAGTACTCGATTCACCCGGGGAGCACAAAGATGTTTAGAGATAGTTGTTGTGGTGTCCAGGACTTAAAAAGGACGTGGCACTCTATGTGGCGAAGGGTCAAATGTGCGCCTTGGTGAAGGCGGAGTACCAGAAGCCTGGAGGTTTCTTGAAATCCTTGCCAATTCTAGAGTGGAAGTTCGACGATATTTCAATGGATTTTGTGCATGGGTTGTCAAGGTTGCAGAAGGGAAACGAGGCCATCTGGGTGATCGTAGATCGTTTGACGAAAGTATCGCACTTCATTCAGAATAGGAAGGATGATTTGGTGGTTAAGCTGGCAAAACTCTATGTAGATAACATTGTTCGACTGCACGGTGTGCCCCGCAGCATCATGAATGACCGAAATTGGTGCTTCACGCCCAATAATTGGAAGTTGGTGCAACAAATGTTACGAACCAAGCTGAGTTTCAGCACAGCCTTTCATCCGCAGACAGATGGTCAGACCGAGATGGTCAACAGGACGATGGGGGACATGCTTTGCATGTGCATCTTGGATTTTGGAAAGAGGTGGGAAGATCACCAGTTCACGTTGGAAATTGCTTATAGCAATAACTACCAAACGAGTATTCAAATGGCGCCCTTAGAGGCCCTTTACGGTAGAAAATATCGCATGTCGTTGTATTGGTTGGAGACGGGTGAGTCGAAGATGTACAAATGACGAAAGTGGAAGGCGCCATATCATTGGTACAAACAATACAAGAACGATTGCTGATCGCTGAGGACAGGCAGGCTAAATACTATAATACCAAGCACAGGAACATTGAGTTTGCTGTTGGCGACTTGGTATATTTGAAAATTAAGCCGTTCAAGTTGGTAGGACGCTTGAAGAAGCTGAGTCCGAGGTACCTTGAGCCGTTTGAGATTCTAAAGCGAATGGGTGAAGCGGCTTATCGATTGAAGTTGTCAATGGAATTGAGTTGTCTACACGACGTATTCCACATATCGGTGTTGCGGAAGGTGGTGCAAGAGACTTTGTAAGTGTTTGCGGTTGATCAGGTACCGTTTGATAATGGGTTGATGCCGAAGGTCAAGCCCATTCGCACTGAGGACTTTGAAGTCAAGCGACTTCGTAACAAAGACTTCAAGATGGTCAAAGACCGTTGAGACAACTGCGGTCGTAAAGATCTTTTGTGGGAACGAGAGTAGACCATGCTTGAGGAATATCCCGAGCTCTTCTACTCAAGTACTGTTTAATTTTGAGTACTTTCTATTCCGTAATTTCGCGATGAAATTCTTTTAAGGGGAGAATTTTGACGTCCCAAAACCCGGAAAAGATCTGGTAGCGTCTTAAGACCATTTTGGGTCCTGATAAGGGTCACACGGCCTTGGACACGGGCATGTCCGTGGCTGTGTCCTACTACGAGTTCGACGATATTTCCATGTGGTCGACGAAGCACATTCGACGATCCGAGTACATGGCCTGTAACATGGGCGTGTACTGGGTGACACGAGCATGTCAAATGTTGACACAGGCGTGTCTAAGCCCTTGTCCTGTTTGGGATGCAACAGTTTCTTGTGTTGCTTGAGGGACATGCCCCGTGACACAGGCGTGTCATAGGCTGACACGGGCGTATCAAGCAGTACACCGGCATATGTGAGCATGTGTCCTATTCTGTGTTCGACGATCATGTTCAGATCGTTAGACACGGCCTGTGACATGGTCGTGTCACAAGCCGTGTTCGTCCCAGGAAGTTGATTTTAAGTGCGAATCGTGGCTGTTCATTTCCTTCAAATGTGATCCAACGGCCCAGAGGTCTCCCTGCTGTTATAAGGCCGGGAGTTGATGGCTAAACGCTCATTTTCTCTTAGGTTTTCTCTTTCTAATGTGTTAGCGAGATGGGAAAGGAAGGAAGAAGGAGAAAGAGAGATCCGGCCACCGGTGGAGCCTTAGAGCCCCAAATTGTGTGCCGAGTCCAGATCCGTGGAGGCGAGGTCGTTGCGGTGCTTTCCATCCGACTAGTTTTCCATGGCGCCAAAGCAAACCCCTAGGGTAATGATTCTCTTCTTGGACATATGGAGTCCTCTTCCTTTCTGCATAGGAAACCCGCTCTCACGAGTATGCGGTGAGTGTCAGGTGTTCCTTCGGGTGGACATGAATAGTCCTCCTAGTTTTGCATGTAGAGTCCGGAATCAAAGTACGGACATAGGCATGGTGTGTGAAGCCTACCCGGACAAGTTGGTCTGGATCGGTGATGTTTCATTATGCATGAATAGCTGGAGAAGACTCCACGCCGATGGTTGTTTTCGGGTTTTCTGCGTGGTAGATTACAACAGGGAGTCTTGGGGATTAACTCCAAGGTGCACCCGGAATTATGAGCAGAAGCGAAGTTCTGCCGATTTGGTGGCCTGAGAGCCAACCGTGTACATAATCGGGTTATGTATTATTGTTTGATCGATTTGGGACTCGAGGAAGCTTAACCCGCACTTATTGCTTAAATTATCGTGGCAGTATGAGCAACGAGTTGAGTGGAACCGTACCTGCTCCAAGTGGTTCAATTAAAGCGAACTAAGATACATGGGACTTGCCGTTGGCTTTGAGGGCGAGTCTTCGGCTTCGGCCGTAAAGACTAAAATGCTCATGAGGTTTGCCATTCTGTGGGCGGTGGTGAAGCCACAGAATGGACTAGATTCACCGAGAATGTGCCCTGAGAGCATGGGGTTTGTGGTCGTGCATGCCTACGCCTATGGTTAAGTGTGCTTAAATTGTACGTTCATTATCTTGTTTGGTTATACTAATAAATTGCAGTGAAGGAGCACCGCCGCCCCGATTTAGGGGTAGGGTCGTTATAATTTGGTCCGCATTAGCTAACCGTTGCATTTGTTTGCCACCATTGCGGTGGAATGTTGATTGCAGGTGCTGCGGAGCCTAGTGGCAAGTGGCGGGTTGTCGCCCATGTTGCTGAGCCGGCACTCGAAGGCCAAAAGTCGACATTTACTTTTATGACCATGTGTGGCCGGCCTGCGTGCCGATGTGTGGAAGACAATTATTATTATTAAAGTAAACTCTTGTAAGGTCATAAGGCCAAGTATTTTGTGTATTTGTACACTCATTCCTACTATGGGTTTTTAGTGGACGTTCATGTTGTGGCTTGGGTTCTTATAACTGTTTTAAAAAGCTTCTGCTAGAATGCTCTGAGTTAAGATGCGTGTTCCTTTGGCAGTATTTTGATATTAATACGTAACTCCACTAGCTGTCCGTGGTATATGGCGTGGGGCCCCGACCGGACCTTCTGTTATATCCCATGTGACAGATGAGGGTGTTACAAACCACATTAATCATCATTTCAAATCCGAATTCCCTGATAAGAGGACAATGTTTCAAAAGGCAAATACACCTTCTAAAACTGTCAAGTTTGCACCACTCTAGAAGGATCAATTAAATGTGTGCTCCACCAATGGGGTGAAGGCACATGATCCAAGAAAGAGTGACACTATCCACTCTAGCCATAAAGTTCAGGAGATGTTCTTTAGATATAGATCCAAGTATCCTCTATCTAAGGAAATGAGAATGTCCACTAGATGGCAGGCTCCAAAAATACGTCAGGCCCATTTTGGACCAGTTGTATCATAACAGGATTCGTCGAGCAATCTGTCAAGTCAAAAATACGTAACATAATAGTCAAATGAAAAATTTAATTAAATTAATTAAATATTTTCCTTAAATATATAAAGGCATAAGAAACGAAAAGCCACATCACTCTACAAAGCCTTAACCCTAGTCGTTGAGACCAAAACCTTCTTATCGTCTTGCTGCACTATTTCAATGGCGCCAAATGTCATTAAGGAGCTTCAGGATGGATACGAAATTATGACGGATGGATTCAATCATGCCTCTCCTGAGATTAAAGCTGTATTAAAGATGATTGAGGTCGCAGGCTTAGAATACACCCTTTCCGAACCCTCCAACATTCTTAGAAAAGATGTAGTGGAATTCTTCTCAAACATCAAAATGTCCCCTTCTCAAAACTCTCTTAGGTCTAAGATTGACAATATCAAAATAAAGGTAAACCCTAAGAGACTAGGAAAGGCCCTCCATATAGCCTCCGTCAACCCTATCGAGGAAGATGAGCTCGCCGACATGGACAGAGACAGTGCTCTCACATGGTATGGATACAATGTGGCTAAATCTGGGTCTCTAAAAAGGAAATTCTTCAATTAGAGAGGAAAACTGCTAGTAGACATTGTAGGTAAAGCACTTATCTGCAAACCTGGATCACATGACACAATCTCTAGGTTCATGTTTGAAGTTATGACCAGAATTATCCAGAATAGAAAGATCTCATGGTCTTCTCTCATCTATCAGAGAATAGTAGACTGCATATCCTCTCCAAACATGGGCAGAATTATTTCCTTATACCTAGTGAACACCTATCCTGACACTTTCATATAGGAACATGGGGTGAAGATTCACTATCTAAAAAGAATTGACATAAGGACTTTGGACAGATTCACTAGAGTCCTACCAATGAGCCAACCTTCAGGAATAAAAGGGCTCCTCTAAAGATACAAGGAAGAAACCTACTGAGGAAGAATGAACTTCCAGCTCTGAAACAGAGCGTGGATCATCCTCTCCAGCTTATGTTGGTCTTCAGGTTAACTTATCACTCAGTTAATCATCTACAAACATTCAACTCCAGGATGCTGCTACGCATGCTGATAAAATCCATGCCAGCCCAAGGTCAGGAAAAGTGTCAAAGAGTGCTACTGAAGAAGAGGTTAGTGTAGAAGATGAGGCAGACATGTGTGATACTGATGGTATTGCAGCAAGTGAAGATATCCCTATTACAGAAGATAACAGGGAGCCTCCTGAGACTTTAGATACTTATCTTAATAGGTCAAGCCCAGAGAAGGATGCTCAGTCTGAGGGGGAGCATGATCAGATGGAGTTGGCAGACTTGGATCAAGTTGTCAATAGAATAGTTGAATCTACACCCACGATAGGTAAAACTAATTCCCTCTTAATTAATAATGTTAAAACAACTCTATCTAAGGAAATGTTTCCTTTAATAGGTGTTGTAGTTGAGGGGGAGCCTTCTCAGAACCCTGCCCAGAATGTTATACCTCCTCCTATGAGCCATACTTCAGCTACCCCCATCTCCAATGAGGAATTTCTAAAACAAATTAAAGCACTCATGGATGCTCAGACCACCACCCTCAAGGAGTATGTTGATCAATCAGTTGCCAAACTAAGGGATGAATTGTCAGCTAAAGTAAATGAAACTAAAGAAGAAATATCTCAGTTAAACAAACAGGTCAACACCTGGTTTGACAAGGCTGGAACTGCTGGACTCAAGCTGACCACCCTCATGGAATCTTTGGACACTGTTGGGTACATTGGTTAAATGTACCTGATTTGAAGAAGCCTCACCCAACTCAATGATATACATCATAATGTATTTGATGTATGTTGAGTTTACTTGTGAAGGTTAAGTAATCACTGGACTGAAGCAAAAAGTTTCTAAGTCCATGTGTCGACACCCAGAGGGAAAGTGTCGACACTTAAGAAGGCTTGTGTCGACGCCCAGACAAGCAGTGTCGACACTTGGAGTCATTGTGTCGACACCTGGGATGCAGAGTCGACACCAGACAGAAAGTGTCGACACAAGGAGCTGTGTCGACACTCAGTGAAGAAAAGTGCAGACAGAAAGTGTCGACACAAGGAGCTGTGTCGACACCCAGTAAAGCTGTGTCTACACCAGAAAGTGTCGACACTTGGAGCTGTGTCGACACTCAGCAAAGTCAGCAGAGACTAAGTTAAAGTGTCGACACCTAGAACAATGTGTCGACACAATAAGAAGAGTCAGCACTTGAAGAAAGTGTCGACACCAAAAACAAAGTGTCGACACTCAACAGAAGAGTCAACACTTGAAGAAAGTGTCGACACAAGGAGCTATGTCGACACTTAGTAAAGAACAGAATTATCAACAAAATATTCTAAGTACAAGTGTCGACACTAAGGGAATGTGTCGACACTCAGCTGAAGTCTCAACAGAAGAATCAAGTGTCGACACAAGGAGCTGTGTCGACACTCAGCAAGAATCAACATAGAAGACTATGTGTCGACACCAAGAAGCTGTGTCGACACTTAACAGATTCAACACAAGAAGTTGTGTCGACACAAAAGGTGATGTGTCGACACTTAGAAGAATTCAGTTAAAGATAGAAGATCAAGTACTTGTGTCGACACTCAATTTCAGTGTCGACACCTGAAGAAGAATCTGTGTCGAGACATACAAGGAGTTGTGTCGACACCTTGTAGACTTGTGTCGACACTTACACAGCATGTGTCGACACTTGGACTATAAGTGTCGACACTTAAAGACAGAAAGTCTCGACACTTTCAGACAGTTAGAGATTTTCAAGAAATGACTGGATGACTTGACAGCTGCCGTTCCAGCCGGTCTACAACACCTGTCAGAGATGTCAGAAGACAGTTATGAACCGGACGAGCCGGTTACCATGAAGAAGGCCTATAAATAGGCACCTACAGTTTACAGAAACAAGAGTTCAGATTGTTGAAAAACAAGTTATTAAAGTGGTACATAGAGTATCAACACAAGAAGATCTTGCAGTCCAAGTGCAGATCTAAGAAGTTGGAGAGAGAGGGCTCCATCCAAGAAATCAGCCTTTGGAACTAGGCTAAGAAGAAGGGTTCAGATTTATTCTGAATTCCAAGTGGCATAGGTCAAGGAACAACTGCAGAAGGATTCATTCTTATTCAGTTCTACTTTCAAGAAGCTTTGAAGAAAGCTAAGTCAGATTGGATCCAGCTGAGTTCTTCCAAGAACTCATCAAGAAACTCTCAACTCCCCTCTCTTGTTTCTGAGTTGTAGAGTTAATATTTGTAAAATCATTTTAACTTGTAGGATCCTTTGGATCTGAGTGAATTGTAAGCCTGTATTTATAAAGGCTGAGGGTAGGGCTTGAGAGCCTGAGTGTAGAAGATTGAAATCTCTGAGTGTAGGCCTTGTTGGCTGAGTGTAGGCCTTGATTGGCTGAGTGTAGGCCTTTGTGGCTGAGTGTAGGCTTTGGGAAAAGCTGAGTTGTAAGGCCTAGGGCCTGAGGAGTAGGAACCAATTTGGGTTCTGAGACAGTGGAGAAGTTTGGCCGAATCTAGTACACTGCTAGATAGGCGAAGGGGGAAAGTGGATGTACCCAAAGCTTGGGGAACCACTATAAATCACTGTGTATGCTGTGCTGTGATTGTTATTTGCTGTGTATGCTTTGTTATTGCTGTGCAAAAGTAGTTAGAAATCTGTGATATAACTGATTGCTGCCATTAAAGTTTAAGAAGGATTAGGTCACCTATTCACCCCCCCCCTCTAGGTGTTTAGGTACCATATCTTTCAAGTGGTATCAAAGCGAGGTTCCTCAAAAGGACTAACGGTCTGAGGAGATCCTGATTGGCAGATTAAGTGTAAGGCAATATACAGATTCAAGAAAATCAAGAAACATGGGTTCCTCTGAGAATCACAAGGAATTGGGTTCCATGAAATTGCCCATATGCAGGAAAGAGATCTTTGGGATCTGGAAGGAAAGGGTAAGGCTGTTTATGGAGGCCTCAGACCCTAGAATCTACATCACAGTAAAGGAAGGGCCTTATGTGCCCATGAAGATTTCAGTTCTAGATGCAAATCAGAGAACTCCAAAGGTTTTCTCTGAGATGACTAAGGATGAGATTGTCCTGGCCACCATGGACAAGAGGGCACAAAACATTATAATAAGTGCCATAGATGATGCAACATTTCAGAATCTTATACACTGTAAGACAGCCAAAGAGATGTGGGACACTCTTATAGTGTATATGGAAGGATCTGAAGAAGTTAGACAAGATAGAAAATCCTTGCTAAATCAGGAGTATGAGAGTTTTAGACAAGGAAAAGGTGATAGCATAACTGAGTGCTATAAGAAGTTCTACAGAATAGTGAATGAACTCATGTCTTATGGAAGAGAGTTCAGTAACTATGAACTAAATGACAAGTTCTTAAGGTCCCTAACCAAAGATTGGGACACCAAGATCTGTGCCATAAGAGAAATGACTAAGTTGGGGGAAATTCCTCCTCCTATACTGTTTGGCAAGTTATTGTCTTATGAAATGCAATTGACAGTGAGAAAAGAGGAGGAAAAATCAACAAGAACTGAGCACAAGGAAAGAACAGTAGCCTTCAAGACAGAAGCCTCCAGGAAGTGCAAAAATAAGTCATCAACTCCACCTCCAAAGGTAGTTGAATCTGAGTCAGATGAGTCAGTCAGCACCAAATCAGCAAGCAGTGAAAGTGATGAAGACTTTGCTGCTTTCACTAGACACTTTCAGAAATTCCTGAAGAAGAAACAGTGGAGGTCAAGGCCTTCTACTTCAAAAGGAAAGGAAGATTTTTATCAAGATAAAAAGGCTTCAAAGAAGGACAAGAAGAGGACAAAATCTAGCAAGGCAACTGGTTCAAAGATTGTGTGCTATTGCTTCAATAGACAGGGCCATGTTATTGTAGACTGTCCTGAAAAGAGGAAAGAATCTAGTGACAGGAAAAAGACTTATTTCAAAGGCAAGAAAGAAAAGTCTTTTGTTGCTAAGAAGGAGAAGACTCTATCAGATATCTCTTCTTCAGAAACTGAGTCTGAGGCTGAGGCCTACATATGGCTGTTTGCTGAAGAAGAAGAAGAATTCATGCAGATAATAGAGTCTATCTATGAACAAGAAGACTGTCAGTGCCAAGGACTGATGGCATTGACTGAGAGTGACAAAATCCTGGGGCAGCCAGGACCCAGTAAGGTACAAAGTTCAACTCTTAGTTCAGTTTCTTGTTCTAGTTCAGAATCAGATTCATCTTCATCAAGTGATGAGAATGTATCTGAGTTAGAGGATGATATTCATCAGCTTATAGATGAATATAAGGTGCTGTTGCAGGCTTACAAGGAAAGCAAGTCCCTAGCCAAAAGTCAGGCAAAGGAAATTGCTGATCTTAAAGCTGCTGCAATAGATTTTGAGAAGCAATTTGATCAAAAGCTGAATGAGATAGCCAGGCTGAAACACATAACTGTGATTCAGATGGGGACTATCACCTTTAAGAATGATCAAATCAAGAGTCTGGAGATCAATCTTCAGAAAGAGAGAGAGCTTGTTGCTAGGTTTTTTAAACCTAAGTCAGTGCTACCTTTAATTGATGAATTTGTTCATCATAAAGGCAAGGCTGGACTGGGCTTTATTAGACCTGCAAGGACTGAGCAGTCCAAGTCTAAGTCTAAGGGCAAAGTCCCAACATTCAACAAGTCTGCTGTAGACAAGACAACCAAGACAGTACCTAAGCAAAGGTACAATAAGTTTGAATGTTGCTGTTGTGGCAAAGTTGGCCATTTTGCAGTGGACTGTTGGCACAATGCTAGTGCCAAAGTGAGTACCAAACTACCTGTTGGAAAGCCAGTAGGTAGCTTTGTCAGATTGCAAACTAACAAGTACCAAGGACCCAAGAATTCTTTGGGTTCTAAGGTTCATTAATCTGTTTTGCAGGTGAGTCCAAGTGGCCATACCCCAATATGGTACTTGGACAGTGGATGTTCCAGACATATGACTAGAACTAGAGGATTACTAAAGGACTACATACCAATAAAAGATGGTCCAAAAGTCACCTTTGGTGGTTCTGAAAAAGGAATCATCAAAGGATTTGGTAACATTTCTAGCAACTTGGTTACCATTACTCAAGTGGCTTATGTTAAAGGGTTGAAACACAACCTAATAAGTATAAGTCAATTAAGTGATGTAGGGTATGACATCTCATTTGTTAAAAATGGTTGTCATATCAAGAGTTCAAGTGATCAAGAGATCATTTTGACAGGTTATAGGAAGAGGAATGTCTACTGCCTAGACATTATGATTGAGAACAATGGTTCTCCAGTTTGTCTTGTAGCTGATGAGACAGTCTCTCATTGTGTCAAATGGCACAAGAGGCTAGCCCATCTTAACTACAAGACTATTAGCAAACTCTTTAGTAAAGAGTTAGTGAGGAATGGTCCTCAAGTTAAGTGTGTTAAAGATGGTATTTGCTCAGCTTGTCAAAAGGGCAAGCAGACTAAATCCACCTTTAGAAGCATAGAAAACAAAGATGCTGTGAGGTGTCTATACCTCTTGCACTTGGATCTCTTTGGTCCAATGCCTGTTCACAGCTTAGGTAGGAAGGTCTATACCTTTGTAGTTGTAGATGACTACTCAAGGTTTTCCTAGGTGTTCTTCTTAAGACAGAAATCTGAAACACATAGTGTCTTCTATAGCTTTGTCAAGCAAATTCAGAATGAACTAAATATTACAGTGGTCAAAATTAGAAGTGACCATGGTACTGAATTTCAGTCTGATAGCATGACAAAACTATGTGAAGACTTTGGGATATTTTAAGAATTCTCTTCACCTAGAACACCTCAGCAAAATGGCATTGCTGAGAGGAAGAATAGAACCTTGATAGAGGCTGGTAGGACCCTATTAAGTGATACATCACTGCTAGAGTATTTCTGGGCTGAAGCAGTTAATACTGCATGCCATGTTATAAATAGGGCTACCATCACTAAAAGGCTTAACAAGACCCCCTATGAAGTTGTGAAAGGCAGGAAACCAAACCTATCCTACTTCAGGATCTTTGGTTGCAAATGCTTCATACTTAACAATGGGAAGTCTTACTTGACTAAGTTTGCTGCCAAGTCCCAAGAGGGAATTTTTGTTGGGTACAACAATAATAGTAAGGCTTATAGAGTCTACAACTTGACTACACAAGTTGTAGAAGAATCTGTGCATGTAGTTTTTGATGAGACTAAACTTATTAACAATGAGTTGTCTAGTAGTGTATGCAACCCCACAGGTTTAACAAAGAAAATGGACAAGCTTACTATAGAAGAAGTGGCTGCTGCAAGACAACAAGAAGAGGAGAGTAGCTGTTGTCCAGGGGGAGAACTACATGTGCCAATTGCTGATGAAGTACAAGGAATACAACATGATGGAGATGCTGAAGAGGTTCAACCAGAAGTTAGGATGCCTCCAGCCAACAGGCATCAAAGAGATCATCCAGTAGAGCAGATTATTGGAGATCCAAGATAAGGAGTACAAACTAGGAGCAGATACATAAATGCAGCAATCTACTCCAGCTTTCTGTCTCAAGTTGAACCTAAGAAATTTGAAGAAGCAATACTGGATCCACAATGGACTGAAGCAATGCAAGAAGAGCTTAATCAGTTCAAGAGGTGCAAGGTCTAGGAATTAGTTCCTAAACCAAAAGACCATAATATAATAGGAACTAAGTGGATCTACAGGAATAAGATGGATGAACAAGGGGTCATCATTAAGAATAAAGCTAGACTGGTTGCTAAAGGATATAGGCAAGAAGAAGGTATTGATTTTGATCAAACCTTTGCTCCAGTAGCTAGACTGGAAGCCATAAGAATGTTCTTGGCCTATGCAACCTATTAAGGATTCAAGGTTTACCAAATGGATGTCAAGTCAACATTCCTAAATGGTAATCTTAAGGAAGAAGTCTATGTGGAACAGCCTTCAGGTTTTGTTGATCCAACTCTACCTCATCATGTCTATAGACTTAGGAAAGCTTTATATGGGTTAAAGCAAGCCCCTAGGGCTTGGTATGAAACCCTATCTAGTTTCCTCATTGAGAACAAATTCTCAAGGGGGAAAATAGATAAGACTCTATTCCTTAGGGAATCTAGAGACAAAGTCATACTAGTCCAAATATATGTAGATGACATTATATTTGGGTCTACTGAAAGCATCCTTTGCAAAAAGTTTGCAAAACTTATGCAAGGTCAGTTTGAGATGAGTAGTATGGGAGAGCTGAAGTTTTTCTTGGGTCTCCAAGTTAAACAGACTGAGAGTGGTTTATCCATTTGTCAGTCCAAGTTCACCCTAGAACTCATAAGGAAGTATGGTATGGATTCATCCAGCACCATGAAGACTCTTATGGGGTCAAGTATGTCTCTTAGCAAGGATGATGCAGGGAAACCTGTAGATGAAACCTTGTATAGAGGGATAGTTGGCTCCCTATTATACTTGACTGCCAGTAGACCTGACATCATGTATGCTACATGTGTTTGTGCCAGGTATCAAGCCTGCCCTAAAGAGTCTCATTTGACAGCAGTCAAAAGAATATTGAGATATCTAAAGGGCACTCCCTATCTACGCCTCTGGTACCCTAGGAATGGAGATTTTGATCTAACAGGTTATTCAGATGCAGACTTTGCAGGATGCAAAGAAGATAGAAAGAGCACTACTGGAACCTGTCAATTCCTAGGTGGGAGACTAATTTCATGGAGTAGCAAAAAACAAACCAGTGTGGCTATCTCCACAGCAGAGTCAGAGTATGTGGCTGCAGGAAGTTGCTGTGCTCAACTTCTGTGGATACAACATCAGCTAGAGGACTATGGATTTCAGGTAAGTAGAACTCCACTTTTTTGTGATTCTACAAGTGCTATTTCAATAGCTAATAACCCTGTATCTCATAGTAGAACTAAACATATTGAAATTAAATATCATTTTCTTAGGGAGCATTTAGAAAGAGAAGATATTTTATTAGAATATGTTAAAACTGATAATCAAGTAGCTGATATGTTTACTAAGCCTCTAGAAGAAGCTAAGTTCAATAGATTCAAAATTGAACTAGGAATGATAAACTTAGAGTAAGTTTACAGAATTAAAATTGGCTAAGTAAAAAGGTGTCAACACATAGACAAGTCTATGTCGACACAGTATAGTAGTGTCGACACTTCAGGAAATAAGTGTCGACACATCTAGGATGTTGGTGTCGACACTTCAGAATGTTGGTGTCGACACATGTCCAGTAGGTGTCGACACATCCAATGTGGTGTCGACACTTAAGTTTTACTCAGAATTTTCTAAGTAAAGTCTCTACAATGTGTCGAGTTATGTTGTGTCGACACATAACCAAGTGTCGACACATAAAATCTGTGACTAAACTTGTGTCGACACATATGTGTCGAGACATTATAAGTCAGTGTCGACACTTATTGGCAGTGTCGACACATTTTAAGTTAACTATCCCGCCTGTTCATCTTCAAAATCAGAAAGGTATAAATAGGGTTCGGTCTTTGTTTGTCGACACGCTTTCAAAGTTTCGAGACCAAAACTACTATGTCGACACCTCTCTTCTCTCAAGACAAATTCTACAACCCTAATGGCGCCTAAGCTAGAGAAGAACGTCAACGAAGGATATGAGCTGGTGCGCGGCGCTTTCAATGATGCTGATGCAGAAATCAAGGCGGTCGTAACCCTAGTTGCTGATTCCGGGTTAGAATACTTAGTTTCTGAACTTACAAAGATTTGGAAGAAAGAGGTTCTTGAATTTCTAAATGGAGCTGAAGTAGATGAGTCTGGATACAGAATCAAATCCATAGTTCATGGAACGAAGGTCAAGGTATCACCAAAGAGTCTAAGGAAGATTCTACAGCTTCCAAAAACTCAAGATGAAGAAGAAGTTACTGCATCCAAGACCAGGGAAGCTCTAACCTGGTGTGGTCTGGATCCTAAAATGAAGATAGGTTCTGTTTTTAATAGGAAAGGCATGAACAGCTAAGGAAAATTCATGTCTGAGATTGTTGGTAAGGTCTTACTCCGCAAGCCTGGAGGGCATGACAGAGTGTCTGCTTATATGTTTGGCATAATGACAAGGATTATCTTCTCTCTTAAGACTGACTGGTCTATAGTAGTTTATGAGAAAATCAAGGAAAGGTTGAAGAAGCCCAATCTGGGCAGAATCTTAAGTCTCTACCTAGCTGGTACCATACCAGAGGTAATGAATACTGCTGCTGGCAGCAAGATAAATCATATGAGGAAGATGGATCAAAGGATCTTTTCTAGATGGGACAGGGTGTTGTCCAAGGAAATGCCAACCCCAGAGAAGGCAGTTACTGAGAAGGAGATTCCTCCAAAGAAAAAGAGAAAAACTACTCCAGTGGCACAAGAGTCCACCAGCAGTTCTGAAAGTGAAGAACAAGTTGTTTTCACTCCAGATGACCAAGAGGAAGAGACTGCAGTGAAATCTCCTGCTCCTCAAGAGGCTGCTGAGATCCAGGGGGAGCTGCCTCCAGCTAGCCCGTCCACAAGGATCACAGCCAGGGGGAGCCTCCAGTTGTAGAAGAACCCTCTACACTGGAAAGTGAGCAAGCCACCACCATCATACAAGAGGTACTCTCTGAACTAAATACTTTAGAATATCTTATAGAAGATGCTGATTTATCTGATGTTCCTCAGCAAACTCAGCTAGATAGTCCAGTACCAGATGTTGTTGACGATGACACATCTGCTGTACAAGTGATTCCTGATCCAGTGGTTGAAGAGCAAAGACTGTCTCCAGCTCCTTCACCACCAGAATACACAATGGAAGATTTATTCCTAAATCTGGATCAAGCAGATTTTGACAAGGAAACAGATGCTACTGAGAATAAGAATGCTGCTGCTGAGGGGGAGCAAGTGCAAGTTCTGGAAGAGTCTATAAGGCAAGAAACTGAGAAGGCACTTGATGTGCAACCTGAGAAGCCTTCAAGCCCTAAGGACAGGGTTGACATAGCCAGCACTTCTGCCTCTGAAGATGAGGAGAGTGCTAGGGCAAAGAAGAAGAAACTGTATGTCTTCAAGAGAAGAAGTCAGAGTTATAAGAAAGCTCTGCAATCTGTTGCCCCACAGCCTATAGTTCAGCAAGCTCCAACTGTTGATTATAGTGCTTTAATGATTGCCATGCAGATTAAATTGGATGAACAAAGAAAAGCCATAGAAGCTTATGTGGATGAAGGGCAGAAATCCTTACAATTTGATCTAGCCCAGGACATCAAGTCTATAAGGTTTGAAATGAACCTTAACAAGAAGGAGATGACAGACTGCTTCCACAAGGGTGGCAATGCAGTGGTGTTCTTGGAAACCCACCAGGAAAAGATAAAGGCACAGGTAGATGATATAGCATTAAAGCAAGGATATGTTCTTGAAAATCAGTTAAGAATGAATGACAACTTGACTGCTTCACATAATGCTATAGTCACTGAATTGAAGAACAAGGCTGCTGAACCTTCTACTTCTACTGCTGCTAAAGCTGAATTTGACAAAGCCTTTCAAGGAGAAATTTCTGCTGTTAAGTCTGCAATCCAAGCCTCCCAGAAAGCCATCTCTAAACAACTTCAAAAGCTCAAACCATTCTTTAAAGAGGGAATCAGATACTTGGATAGTCAAATAAGATTTCAAAAGGATGATGTCAGAGATCATATGGCTAGAGAAGTCATAAAGGGGGAGAGAGTTTTAGTCAAAGCTAGCTCTGATCATGCAAAGTGGATATCAAATTCCATCAGAGCTATACTGGGCTATCCTCCACTCTGTGATGATGACAATGTTGCTGAATCAGGGATTCAAACTGCATATCTTGGAGGTGAGCAACCAGAGGTAGCTCAAGTGATCTATCCTCCACCAGATTTTGACATGGTGCAAGCTGATATTCATCAGATGTATAGCCCAACTGAAGGGAAGTCTAATGTTATTCTGGATAAAGTGGTTCAGCCTATTACTGAAGCCATGCAAGAGGCATTACAGAAGGAGGAAGAGACAAGGTTGTCTAAGAAGAGGTTTAGGGAACAAGCAGAACAAAGGCCAGACTTTGAACAGTGGAGCCCTACCTCTAGGAATATAATATTAACTGCTTGGAAAGCTGCCAAGGATAACACTCATGACAGGAACAAGTGGTTTTCTGAAGCTGAATGGAGAAAACATGAGATCAGGCAGGAAGCAATAGTTCAGTATAGAAGGAAGGCAAAGATGGGAAAGCTACCTCCTACTGCAGTGGAGCCTAGCAAGTACTTTCCAAAGCCATATCATTATTTTGAGAGACAGAAGATCAAAGCTGAAGAGCTCAAAAATAAAGATCTAAAAGTCAAGAAGCCTGCTGATGCTGAAACTGCTGATGCCCCTGTCAAAGCTCAAGTTCAAGCTGACAAGGGAATAGTTATCAAGGAACCTGAACAGAAATAGTTTAAGAATTTACTTGAAGATTATTTTGTAATCTTTTGAATGTAAAACATTTTTGTAAACTACTGAGAATGTATAAGACAAATGTTAGAACAATATATGATCAATATATTTCATGTTTGTTCTGTGAATGTGTCTATTTCTTATTTGTTCTGAAATGTTGAATTTGTATACATGTGAAATTAATACATGTTTATGTTTACCCTGCTGCATATAACCTGCTTTACATCATTTTGTAATTTTTAATTATGAATGGTGTATATCATTGACTAAGGGTTATGACTTCTCCAAATAGGGGGAGATTGTTGGGTACATTGGTTAAATGTACCTGATTTGAAGAAGCCTCACCCAACTAAATGATATACATCATAATGTATTTGATGTATGTTGAGTTTACTTGTGCAGGTTAAGTAATTACTGGACTGAAGCAAAAAGTTTCTAAGTCCATGTGTCGGCACCCAGAGGGAAAGTGTCGACACTTAAGAAGGCTTGTGTCGACACCCAGACAAGCAGTGTCGACACTTGGAGTCATTGTGTCGACACCTGGGATGCAGAGTCGACACCAGACAGAAAGTGTCGACACAAGGAGCTGTGTCGACACTCAGTGAAGAAAAGTGCAGACAGAAAGTGTCGACACAAGGAGCTGTGTCGACACCCAGTAAAGCTGTGTCTACACCAGAAAGTGTCGACACTTGGAGCTGTGTCGACACTCAGCAAAGTCAGCAGAGACTAAGTTAAAGTGTCGACACCCAGAACAATGTGTCGACACAACAAGAAGAGTCAGCACTTGAAGAAAGTGTCGACACCAAAAACAAAGTGTCGACACTCAACAGAAGAGTCAACACTTGAAGAAAGTGTCGACACAAGGAGCTGTGTCGACACTTAGTAAAGAACAGAATTATCAACAAAATATTCTAAGTACAAGTGTCGACACTAAGGGAATGTGTCGACACTCAGCTGAATTCTCAACAGAAGAATCAAGTGTCGACACAAGGAGCTGTGTCGACACTCAGCAAGAATCAACATAGAAGACTATGTGTCGACACCAAGAAGCTGTGTCGACACTTAACAGATTCAACACAAGAAGTTGTGTCGACACAAAAGGTGATGTGTCGACACTTAGAAGAATTCAGTTAAAGATAGAAGATCAAGTACTTGTGTCGACACTCAATTTCAGTGTCGACACCTGAAGAAGAATCTGTGTCGAGACATACAAGGAGTTGTGTCGACACCTTGTAGACTTGTGTCGACACTTACACAGCATGTGTCGACACTTGGACTATAAGTGTCGACACTTAAAGACAGAAAGTCTCGACACATTCAGACAGTTAGAGATTTTCAAGAAATGACTGGATGACTTGACAGCTGCCGTTCCAGCCAGTCTACAGCACCTGTCAGAGATGTCAGAAGACAGTTATGAACCGGACCAGCCGGTTACCATGAAGAAGGCCTATAAATAGGCACCTACAGTTTACAAAAACAAGAGTTCAGATTGTTGAAAAACAAGCTGTTAAAGTGGTACATAGAGTATCAACACAAGAAGATCTTGCAGTCCAAGTGTAGATCTAAGAAGTTGGAGAGAGAGGGCTCCATCCAAGAAATCAGCCTTTGGAACTAGGCTGAGAAGAAGGGTTCAGATTTATTCTGAATTCTAAGTGGCAGAGGTCAAGGAACAACTGCAGAAGGATTCATTCTTATTCAGTTATACTTTCAAGAAGCTTTGAAGAAAGCTAAGTCAGATTGGATCCAGCTGAGTTCTTCCAAGAACTCATCAAGAAACTCTCAACTCCCCTCTCTTGTTTCTGAGTTGTATAGTTAATATTTGTAAAATCATTTTAACTTGTAGGATCCTTTGGATCTGAGTGAATTGTAAGCCTGTATTTATAAAGGCTGAGGGTAGGGCTTGAGAGCCTGAGTGTAGGAGATTGAAATCTCTGAGTGTAGGCCTTGTTGGCTGAGTGTAGGCCTTGATTGGCTGAGTGTAGGCCTTTGTGGCTGAGTGTAGGCTTTGGGAAAAGCTGAGTTGTAAGGCCTAGGGCCTGAGGAGTAGGAACCAATTTGGGTTCTGAGACAGTGGAGAAGTTTGGCCGAATCTAGTACACTGCTAGATAGGCGAAGGGGGAAAGTGGATGTACCCAAAGCTTGGGGAACCACTATAAATCACTGTGTCTGCTGTGCTGTGATTGTTATTTGCTGTGTATGCTTTATTATTGCTGTGCAAAAGTAGTTAGAAATCTGTGATATAACTGATTGCTGCCATTAAAGTTTAAGAAGGATTAGGTCACCTATTCACCCCCCTCTAGGTGTTTAGGTACCATATCTTTCAGACACAAGCCAAAAACTCACTGCAGCTGACATAGGATATGTCAAGAATTATGTCAGTGCAAATGATGAGGTGATCAAGGGCGCAACAAATCATGTAAATCAACACGTCTCCAATGTTGCCTTCCAATCAGTGAAGGAGGCACTACTCCTAAAAGATGAGTTGCTTGCTGAAAATTGAAGAATACTCAAATCTATATCAATCATGAATGAAGTCAACATCACCTTACTGCAAAAGTCCATATTTTAAGAAGGCAGAAAGGGGGAGAGTAGACATGCTAAGACATCAGCACTCATTGAAGATCAAGCCTTCAATGTAATTCAAGGCACCAGGGTGGCACTACACCTACCCATCCTGGATAGAAAAAGGCCAGAGGACTTAGACTTCCTAGCACAAGCCAGAATTGCACAAGATGCACAACTTGCTACCAGAAGAAAGAGGGAAGGAACTCAAATGGATGAAGAGTTCATGGCAAAGAGGAGAGCTGAGAATAGAGATGATCCAGACTATGAATAACTTAGTAATGCCTCTGAATCCATCATTATCAATGCTTGGGTAAGCCATGGACAAATCTTGAAAAGTATTGATAGTGTATATCCTTCTAAGGAATGGATAAAACATTTGGAAAGAAATTCCCCAAGGGAAAGAGTATTCAAGGAGAATCTGGTAAGGATGAGCAACCCCAAGAAAATATCTTCCAGATATATTCCAAAGCCATTCCTTTACTTCAAGAGGCAGAAGAACAAAACTGAAAACTTGAAGAAGACTGCTGCAACCAAGGATGCTGGTGAAATTTCTTCAAAGACTAACTGATAAAAGACTCCAAAACTTAAGTTTTTTTAATTCTGTCTGATTTATGTCTTATAATGATCATCAACAATGTAAAAATTTCAAATCTTTATGAATGAAATTAATATGTTTTGGCCCGAACCATATTGAGGTGATAAATCTATAATATAACTCTCTGTATATATCAGTGATTGATAAATATGATATCCATTCATAAAAATCATGTAATCATAAGTATGTTACTATTGTTTGGCTAAGTTAATGATTAGGTTCATCATGATCACAATGTTTAATAAAGCTTGTGTTGTTAATTATACCATCACATTATAAATAACTAATAATTAACCTGCACGATTGATCTGTCAATCATAGTGTTAAGACATATCATCTAGGGGGAGATTTCCTGTTCTGGGATGGCTTGTTGTCATGATAATGTTTCATTGAAGTATCATGATATTTCTTGTGTTGATGAACCTTAGCATGGATGTGTGTTCTGCCTTCTTCAAATAGGGGGAGACTGTTGAGAATTTTGCCGAACAATGTTCCTCAGGATTTGAAGGGGCATCACCAATCATGTTAAGGAGCATAATGTATTTGATGTGTGCTTTAGTTTATGCATGCAGGTAGACCATGATTGGACAATTGAAGAAAATGAGTTTTGGTAGTAGACACAAATTTCGTCGAGCTCAACTCGAAGTTCATCGAGCTCAGCACGTTGGTCGTCGAGCTCAACTCAAAATTCTGTGGGATAAGCACAAGAGTTCTGGTATCAAATTTCATCGAGCTCAGCATGCTGGTCGTCGAGCTCAACTCAACATTCCGTGGAATAAGCACAAGAGTTTAGGTTTCAAATTTCACTGAGCTCAGCTTGAAGTTCGTCGAGCTCAGCTTACAACTCATCGAGCTCAGCTTACTAATCATCGAACTCAGCGAGACACTTGTTAAGCTAAAGCCATAAAAATCAACTAAAGCAAAAAGTGTTGAGACCACTAAGAAGATTAAAGTTCGTCATGCTCAACCCACAGATCGTCGAATGGAGTTAAAGCCAGAAAATCTGTCTCAGGCAAAAGTGATGAGACCACTGAGAAGATAGAGTTGAGACCTCTGTGACAGCTGAGACACCTGAGAAGATAGCGTTGAGACTGCTGAGACAGTAGAGACAAAACTGGTTGGATTTCTCTAGGTCCAGAAGCATTGAGAGAAGTACATTCACTCAACGCTTCTAATAAAGCAGGGAGCCCTGAGACAGTTAAGAGGTAAACAAGTGAGACAAAACTAGCTAGATTTTTTCTAAGTCCAGAAGCGTTGAGTGAAGCAGGTTCACTCAACGCTTCTAATGAAGAAGGAAGCACTGAGAGAGTTAAAAGCAATAATCGATGAGACAGCTGTGAAGAGACCACTGAGGCAGAAACTTATCTCATCTAAAAATAAGAAAGCTCTGAGACAAAGGAATGTCTCAGCTAATAATGAAAAACCACTGACATCACTGAGACAAAACCGCTGAGACAAAGCCAGGGAAATTTTTATGTCTAGAAGCGCTAAGAGCCAAGGCTGATGGCATTGAGTGTCTTAAGATCACTCAATGCTTGATGGTTTTCTGGAAAATTTTCTAAGTCCAGATGTTGATGACCACTGTTGACGTCATCAAAGTCAAAATTGCAGGAAGCAGTTGCGGGAAAGCTGTTGCAGTGCGGAAAGATGTTTTGTCCCTTTCTGATGGAGATGGCGCTCACCAATCCTTGGTGGGCCCACATTTTATTGTGCCGTTGATTCAAATCAATGCATATAAAATGGAAATTGTAAAGGTACTAAGGTTAACGAATACACAAGGATCAAACGCAGAAAATATAAAAAGAGAATTTGAAAGATGCGGCTTGATATTTTCTTCCCATCAAGCTTGAAAGTTAAAGAACAGCCAAGTTATCCTGAAGGCAAGGAAAGATAGCTGAAGTACTTCAAAGTTCAGCAAGTTTGTTCTCATCAGAATAGTGTAGCTTATTCATCTCTTCAGCAAGTTGGTAGCTGCTTATCTGTGCAACATAAAAGTTTGAGTTGTAGAAGAAGACTGATTCCTTCTATAGTAAGTGGGCTGGACTGATATCTGCTCAGTCCAGCAAAGTTGACTCAGAGATACTTCTCTGAGTCAGTTGTTTTTGTTTTTCTTAAAACAATTTATATTAACTTCCTGTAGGATTCATTATATCTGAATCTGTTTCATAACTCGCATTTTCTCTGTATTCAAAAACACATTAGAGTAGAGAAAGTGCGCGACGTGATGACACGCCGTGCAGGGGACAACTGCAGACACTCAGGCTACTCGTTCTCACATTTACATCATGTAAAAGATTTATGAAATTAAGTTAAAAACAATACATATAAGTTATTTGAGTTACTAACCGTGTCCCTCGGTCAGGTGGATCACTAGTCCAAAGGTGAGAAAATATATAAGTTTTACGCGGCAGAAAATACTGAGTTGATTCATTTGTTATCCTACATGAGAATGAAGGTCTAGCTTATTATAATGATGATGTGACTTCTACATTTAATATATATAAAAGACTTTTATAGTGCTTAAAAGTAGTAGAGATTTTGCAGATAGAAAATTATGGCATGCCAATATTCCAAAATGCAGTTTTGTATACTTTAAAATAACTAAATGCATCCTAACATAAATCCTTCCCAGAGAGCAAGTATAACCAGCTAAAAAGTAACAGCAGCAAAAGCAGCAAGTAATCTATCACAAAAAAGTCAAAGACTATGGGCGTCATAAACTGACACGAACCCATAGTAAAAAAACTGGTAAGTCTAAACAAAGTCAACTACCTCAAAGCTCTGAGGTGGAAACAAATGACCGCAGCAACCCGTAGCACTAAAAGCACAACATGGTCAGCTAAACCTGTTATTGCTCGATCCTGAGTTATTCAAAAGAAGAACACCTCAAAAGCAAGTTACAAATGGTGCAAAAAGTAAGGACAAACCATACAAACCTCAATCTGAACAAAATCTATAACACGACTGCAACAAAAGGTCAGCAACAAGGTAAAAGTGAGTAAACAGTAAGTCTAGCCGAGCAAGAATGACTAATCACATCAACTGGACAGAACAGAGTACCCAACATAAGCAGTTCATATTTTCATCTTTCATTAATATTCATGTTATTCATTAATAAAACAATGAGACTGATCAGCTCAACAATAAAGAGTACTATGCTGGGAAGAAGGGTCCACAACGCGCACAAACCCAGCCAACAAGAACCATGCCGAGGGAGAAACCCCAACGCACACAGACCAAGCTAAAGTAATGTGTCGGGGGGTTGAAAGTTCACAACGCGCACAGACTCAACCATAAGGCACTATGCCGAGGGAGAAACCCCAACGCGCACAAACCATCTATGTTTCTTTAGTTATGTAATTATACTTAAAGAGTTTCCTTTTATTCATCACAGACTCAAGGTTAACCAACGAAGTGGACTGCATAAAGACATTTCAAGGGTCAAACAAAGTGTAGTATAATCAAAACAATGAGACGCACTAGGTGTCGCAATGATCCACATGACTCGATAATTAAAGTGGCAGGACAACAATATTGGTTTACTAAATCTACAGAACAAGAATTGGGGGTAAAGGTTCAATGAAATAACTTGGAAATTTAAAGACAAATCACAATCCAAGGAAATTAACTTAGAATTTGACAGACAAGTTCCAATGAAATTTAGTGATAAGTTTCAATGAAATATAAAAATGACAAACTCAACGAAATCTGGCAAAATAAAGAGGAAGGGAGCAAGAGAGAGGGCAAGAACACCACTTGCCTCAGTTTTATCGGAAAGATCTTCTGAATCACTCCTCGTCACAGATCGGGCTAAAGAAGACGACAGAAGTCGAAATCTAACAAGAAATAGCCGAAATAGAGGTTAGGACCAAAAATACTGGCGATAAAATCTCAAGGAAAGGGGAAGATTTTATCACGATGGAGAAGCTCTCGCAGAGAGCTTTACAGATCTATGATCGGTTGGAAAATTCGAGCACCGGAGCTCCATCGGAGGCCACCGGAAGATTAACGAATGGGAGGGAGTCGCCGCTCTGGTTTCGGTTTGGTCTAATCGTGAGGAAGAAGATGAAGTTTTTTATCTTTCTAGTTATCCTTAAGTATAAGAATACATATTCATATATATATATATATATATATATATATATATATATATATATATATATATATATATATATATATATATATATATATATAGACACACGTATTTATAAAAAATTTCAGTCTAAATAGGAAGAAAAAGGCGGACGAATTAAGATGCGGGCGCGCGGAAAATAAAAATAAAGGTTTAAGATAGCTTCAAATCAAAACGTGCTCAACATGAAAGTTGTAGATCTCGTCGAGACGAACAAATGTCATGTTAACTATTTTTTATACAACACCGCTTTTACCCTCAAAATGGCGCCCGAATGCAGATTGGAATGGAATTCTCGAGAAGGGCTGCATACTACTCGAGAACAGGTTTAGGAGTACTCGAAAAGAGGAAAACAAGCACTTGAGAACACGAAATAATTTACTCGAGAAGAAATGATGCAGACACTCGAGAACAAGGAAATTTACTCGAGAGAAATGACGTAGGGACTCGAGAACAAGAAGATTTACTCGAGAATTCTATTGCATGAACAGGAAAATTTACAAATATATCCAAAAAATCAAACTATAGTGATGAATAGTAAATGACATTTTTGAATAGTACTTTTATATTAAAATAATCATATTTATATATTTTTGAATAAGGCAACACGAGTTCAAAACGGAGGCCCAAACGCGCGCCGAATTAAACGAAACTCGCACCATAGGCGAACATTGATGCTACGAAACCAACGGTGAAGTCAAAACCAAAATCTGATGAGTCGTTCTTGAGATATAAATTTTCAAATTCTACGGCTAACATAAATTCCACAAAACTTCGGAAAATCGCCGAGGCTCGAATATCGCTCGGATCGCGACGAAACTTGACGAGAAAGTACAAAATTATTTAACTTAATTTTCAAATGAAAAAATTTTCCTATTACAACATGAATTCGAGAATTTTGGCCGACTCGACCGAACGGATGCGAAAATACCTTAACGGCGTCGCGCCGTCAACTCGACATTAAAAGTAATGCCATGATGCCATAAATATTATGATATCAAATCAAATAAATCATCGAACAAAATAGGGGGCGTTACAATCTGTCAGTATGACACTTTGTGCCTAAGGTAGGTGACAAATTTGTCACTGAGGTAGGTGCCCTCTTGGTGAACTAAGGTAGGATCCAAGTGATTATCTGAGCTGTAGGGCTTAAGTGCCTGAGGTAGGAGAGTGTTGCTCTCTGAGGTAGGATCCAAGTGTGGATATGAGGTAGGGCTGTCCTCCCAGCCTGAGTGTATGGCCTTGTGCCTGAAGTAGGTTACTGGAGAGTCACTAGGTTGTAGGTGACAAGTTTGTCACTGAGTTATAGGCCTTGGAGGAGGATGAGATGTAGGTACCTGGTTGGGGTATTGAGTTGTAGGAGTGTCGCGACACTCTGAGAGTAGGGTTGTGTGCCTGAATCTTCAGGGCTGAATAGCCTGAGTGTAGGCCTTAGAAATAAGGTTGAGGTAGGTGATCAGTGGATCACTAAGCTGTAAGAGTCCTGCAGGGCTCTGAGGTAGGAACCCTTGTTGTTCTGAGTTAGATTCTGTGAAGAATCTGTGTGTAAGGCAGAGGGCCTGATGTGTAAGCTCTGAGGAGCATAGTGGAGGAGTTTGTGTCGAGTCCAATAAATAAGTTGGATAGGTGGGAGGGAACGTGGATGTACCCAATTGGTGAACCACTATAAATCCTTGTGTTTGTTGTGTCCTTGCTTTTCTTTGTTATTGCAGGATTTAAGGACAAGCTCTAGTTAGAACAACTTGAAAACAACAAAAGATTTTATAAAAGCTCAAAGACTTATTCACCCCCCCTCTAGGTGATTAGCTAACCTTAAGTTAAGCAACTTTCACAATCAGCCACAATATGACCTGGCTTGCTGCAATAGAAACAAACAACCTTTTTAGAAAAATATTTACCTGGTTTTGGATCATACCTGCCCTCTTTGGAGGGTTTCTTCTTATTTCTGTAGTAGTCATCTTTGTGCTGGAAGGAAGAGGTAGGTTTGCTCCTCCACCCCTTCTTCTTCATCATCTTTATAAATTGCCTTGAGAAAGCAGCAAACTCCTCATCAGACATATTATAGCCTGATTCCTCTTGATCAGAATCTTCTGACTCAGCTGGGCTTCTTAGGGGAAAGATTCTTCTCCTTGGTCCTCTTGGAGCTATCTGCCTTGAAGGCCACACCAGTTTCTTTGGCCTGGCATCTACTAGTCTTCTCTTCCTCCTTCCTTACTGTCAGCTGCAGCTCATATGAAAGTAGCTTACCAAACAGTGTGGATGGTGGAGTATCTGTCAGTATTGTCACTTCTCTAATGACACATATTTTAGTGTCCCATTCTCTAGTAAGAGACCTAAGAAACTTATCATTTAGCTCATAATTACTAAAGGCCCTGTCATAGGTCTTTAGCTCATTAAATGTCCTGAAGAACCTTTCATAACAGCTAGTTATGGTCTCCTCCCTGATATGTCTGAAAACTTCATACTCTTGATTTAGCATTAACTTTCTATCATCTCTCACTTTCTCAGTACTTTCCATGTAAACTATCAAGGTGTTCCACATTTTCTTTGAGATTTTGCAGTGCACCAGGGTTTGAAAGGTGGAGTCATCTATGACACTAACTATAATAGTTTGTGCCCTCTTATCCATTGTTGCTAAGATGACTTCATCTTTAGTCATATTAGTGTAGTTCTTTGGAGTCTTAAGATTTGCATCAAGGACAGATGTCTTCATTAGGATGAAGGGTCCTTCTTGAACTGTGATATAAATCCTAGGATCAGATGCTTCCATGAACAATCTGACCCTTTTCTTCCATATGCCAAAAGTCTCCTTCATGCAGAGAGGAAGTTTCTTGGATACAAGCTCTTTGTGATTCTCTCCTGAACCCATCTTAACCTTCTGACAGCTACGTTGGAGATCTACTCAAACTATTAAGTCTTTTCTTGAGCAACATCCCTCTGATACCACTTCAAAGTCTTTGAATACAAGGGTAGCTAATTACGTAAAGGGGGGGGGTGAATAGGTTATTGCAGTCTTTTGTAGTTCTTGTAAATATTTTTTGACTTATGTCCTACTGTGTATTCATAATTCAACTTTCAATAACACAATACTCAGCACAACAAAACACAAGACACAACACACCAGATTTTATAGTGGTTCCCTAGTGTTTGGGTACATCCATTGTCCCTCTCCGCCTTTCTAACAGTATCGTATACAAGACTCTTCTCTAAAAACTATGGCTCCTCAGAGATTATAGAATGATCCCACCAGATCAGTCAGTCTCCATTGAGACTTACAACACAGGCTCACAGCCCTCCACACAGTAATCTCCTGACTACCAAACACAGGTACAACTGCCCTTAACACAGGCTGGGAGAAATAGCCCCACACAGATACACATAAGGATCTAATGACTGGCCCATGGCCCTAACACAGATCTCACAGATCCTTCTTACAGCCTTTATAATTTAGGATTTACAATAAGATCACACAGATCTCTCACACAGCCTAATCAATTTAGGCCTCAACACAGATTTATCACAGATCCACTGATTTTTAAAGAATAATGTTGATTCGTCTAAAGAGAAATTTCTCCTTGATTCAATTTCTTCCTGGGCTAAGAAAATCTTAGCCCTATCTGCTTCCTAGCAACAAGAAAATTGATCTTCAATGGTCTGCGACTTGTGCTGGAAATTTGATGTAGGCTACGGTGTTTGACGCGATAATGGCAAAGGGAGTAGCACGTATGCCTCTCTATTTCCACTATTACGCTCACACAATGACTAAACGCAGCACACCCACGAACAACATTATCAACTATCGCTAACGTACGGTAGCCACTCCGATTAAATATCGAACAAATGACTAGAGGCCGATGTTCTCTCAAGCTAAAAGGACCAATCTTGGGTCCGACCGAGCGATGGTTGTACAAAAAGAGATCTACCGAAAGGTTCAGTTCGGAAATGTTAGATCTCTCCCAACAAAACGAAAGTGAGGCTCGCCAAACCTCTCGAAAAATTAAACAACTAGAAAGAACAACACATGCGATCGGAAAGATAAGCCACGAACGAAAAATGATTCTAAAGTAACACAAAGGTATTCCACCAAATAAAAATCTAAAGGGATAAGACACACATGAGGTAGAAGATCTCGTTACCCAACCGGAATAGATGATTCCAGTTCACTTTCAAGGATCGTTCTTCCACGGTTCCGCCGGAGCCGCGCCGGATGGAGAGAAATTTGTCCGCTTTCGTCGCTTCATGCTGGAGTGAAATCTCACAAGGAAGGAGTCTTGCTCGTGGCTGAAATCTTCACCACTATTAGGGGGGGTGGTGGTGGTCGGTTTTTGGTAGGGGATGGGAGGAGGTCGGGTTTTGACTTGGGGAAAGGGTGGCTCGGGTTGTAGGAGGAGGAAGAAAGGGAGAGGCCGAGCAAGGGGAGAGGGAGAAGGAGAGGTGATCGAGACTAGCACAAGAAGAAAAGGGGTGGAGGGTGGCTGGCGGCCAAGGAGAAGGAGGAGGAGGAAGTGAATTTTCCAAGAGGGGAAGAGTGAGGAGGGGGGGGGGGGAATTCAAATTTTGAATCCTTGGTTTTCAATTTTTTCATTCTCTAAGTAAAATGAAACAAGGTTAGCCTTATATAGGCTTTACATCATGCATTGGCTATTTGCAGCCCACCTAATTAAAAATAAAACAATACTCAAATGTTTAAACATTACATGATAAAAATAAATGCAAATAGAAATAACTAAAATTATTTGGTAGTCTTCATCTTCATCACGTAGCTCCATATCATGTAGCTCCACAAGGTCACCGTCTCCATCATGTTGGGGTCGCCGTCATCATCTTCAATATGTAGGAAATCGTCGTCTTCAACTTTAACACGTTGGGGGTTGCCGTCATTGCCGTCTTCAATTTTAACACGTTGGGGGTTGCCACCATCGCCATCTTCAATTTTAGCATGTTGGGGGTTGTCGCCATCGCCGTCTTCAATTTTAACACGATGGGGGTTGCCGCCATCGCCGTCTTCAATTTTAACAAGTTGGGGGTTGCCGCCATCAATCCTCCCCCGCTCAAATAACTCATCACCGATGAGTTGGCATGGCGGTGCTGGCGCCGAAGAACATCATCCAAAAGAACCATCGCCGAGTCCGAAATCCAAGGGTCACCGGAGACCGGGTGAGCACACCTTCGTATCACATAACGCTGAATACCACCGCTTGGAGAGGAGAGAAAAACACCAAATATGATCCTGTCTAGCAAAAATATTGTCTTGGGAAAACTGGGAAAAGCATTAGGCAAATAAAGAGGAAAAAAATTTTCATCAACAGTCAACGTACCTCCGTTGGAGACCAATGAAGAGAAAGATCTAAGAACAAGCTCACCCCCCAACCCAAATGAAAATATAGTGGCACCAAACGTAGAGTTAGATATTTCAAAAGGTGGAAAAACACAATGCGTGAAATTGGAAACATTTAAACTAGGGGAATTACCCCATTCAGTGGTTAACTTCAACAGATATGTTGTTTCTCCTAATTGATTAAAAATCCGAAAAGTTCTAACTCGCCGACTCGCCAACGTTTCTATAGTGCCCGTGGGCATCCGTTCAGGGACGAGTCGCACCAAGAGGAAACCGAAAACCTTATAGGGAGATTCCCTCTTATGTAAGTTAGCGATATATTGATAAGAAGACATGTGTGTGACTAGCGTTTCCTTACTGAGCTTATGTAAAATGAAAGCGTGAGAGGCAAATACTATTGCAGGCAGACTTGACATGTAAAATAGCGGTAACAGAACTACTTGAGATGGAACCAAGGGAACTAAATATGGTGGCGCCAATGGAAAGTAATAGGGTGGCACTAGCGGAACTACATATGGTGGCACCAACCCAACGAGATCCGGTGGTACCAACAGAATGCGATCCGGTGGCACAAAAGATGACCACATCATTAACGTACTCTCAGAGGTTGGGTTAGTTTTAGATAGTCGAGTGGATACCAAATTAATGAGACATTCATCATGACCAAACACGAAATCTATTATCACACTACGAGACATGTCCCAAGGAGGGTCCAGCATGGATGGTAAAATAACATGACTCAAATCAGGCAAAATAAATTCATGTCCGAAAGGATCCGCTGGTCAGGTCAACATATCAGGAGGGAGAGTCGGTAAAGCTAAAACCGGGAGAGAGTTAAGATCGCATTTAAATTCACGCAACGGAGTTAGCATCAGGGGACGCTCATCTGGGTCTTCTTCTATGTCGTCTTCCAAAAATATAACTCTCTCGCTAGGATATTCTTCCAACTCATAAATCACGACATCAGTAGCAGTACAGATCTCAGGAATGGGAGCATCGATAGATTCCGGAGGAGGGGCTAAGTCATGCCCAATGTCAAAATACAGATTTATCGTCCAAGTAAAATCCTCCAGGTGCAAGCCATCAAAATCAAACGGAAAATCAAACAGAAGATTTTCCCTCACAGAAAACTCAACTGGCTCGTCATCACCTAACTCACGATCAGAGAAACATTCGCCACAGGGTGACTCTTGTTGGGTACATTGGTCAAATGTACCTGATTTGAAGAAGCCTCACCCAACTCAATGATATACATCATAATGTATTTGATGTATGTTTGAGTTACTTGTGCAGGTTAAGAAATCACTGGACTGAAGCAAAAAGTTTCTAAGTCCATGTGTCGACACCCAAAGGGAAAGTGTCGACACTTAAGAAAGCTTGTGTCGACACCCAGACAAGCAGTGTCGACACTTGGAGTCATTGTGTCGACACCTGGGATGCAGAGTCGACACCAGACAGAAAGTGTCGACACTTGGAGCTGTGTCGACACTCAGTGAAGAAAAGTGCAGACAGAAAGTGTCGACACAAGGAGGTGTGTCGATACCCAGTGAAGCTGTGTCTACACCAGAAAGTGTCGACACTTGGAGCTGTGTCGACACTCAGCAAAAGTCTGCAGAGACTAAGTTAAAGTGTCGACACCCAACACAATGTGTCGACACTATGCAGAAGAGTCAGCACTTGAATTAAGTGTCGACACTCAACACAATGTGTCGACACTCAACAGAAGAGTCAACATTTGAAGTATGTGTCGACACCCAGAACAATGTGTCGACACACAGCTAAAGACTCAACACTTGAAGAAAGTGTCGACACAAGGAGCTGTGTCGACACTTAGCAAAGAACAGAAAGAACAACAAATTATTCTAAGTACAAGTGTCGACACTATGGGAATGTGTCGACACTCAGCTGAAGTCTCAACAACAAGAAGGTGTGTCGACACAAGGAGCTGTGTCGACACTCAGCAAGATTCAACATAGAAGACTATGTGTCGACACCAAGAAGCAGTGTCGACACTTGACAGATTCAACACAAGAAGATGTGTCGACAAAAAGGAGATGTGTCGACACATAGAAGAATTCAGCAAAAGCTAGAAGAACAAGTACTTGTGTCGACACTCAATTTCAGTGTCGACACATGCAGAAGAATCTGTGTCGAGACATACAAGAAGTTGTGTCGACACCTTGTAGACTTGTGTCGACACTTACACAACATGTGTCGACACTTGGACTATAAGTGTCGACACTTAAAGACAGAAAGTCTCGACACTTACAGACAGTTAGAGATTTTCAAGAAGTGACTGGATGATTTGACAGCTGCCATTCCAGCCGGTCTACAGCACCTGTCAGAGATTTCAGAAGTCAGTTATGGACCGGTCCAGCCGGTTACCATGAAGAAAGCCTATAAATAGGCACCTACAGTTTACAGAAACTGTTGTTAAAAAAAAAGTAGTTCAGAGTTGTTGAAGTTGTTGATCAGATTATTGTTAAAGCAATAGTGGTACAAAGAGTATCAACACAAGAAGATCTAGCAGTTCAAGTGCAGATCTAAGAAGTTGGAGAGAGAGGGCTCCATCCAAGAAATCAGTCTTTGGAACTAGGCTGAGAAGAAGGATTCTGATTCAGTCTGGATCTTAAGTGGCAGAGGTCAAGGAACAACTGCAGAGGATTCAGTCTTATTCAGTTCTACTCAAGAAGCTTTGAAGAAAGCTAAGTCAGGGTGAATCCAGCTGAGTTCTTCCAAGAAATCATCAAGAATCTCTCAACTCCCCTCCTTTAATTCTGAGTTGTAGAGTTATTATTTGTATTACATTTTTAACTTGTAGGATCCATTGGATCTGAGTGAATTGTAAGCCTGTATTTATAAAGGCTGAGGGTAGGGCTTGTTAGCCTGAGTGTAGGAGATAGAGATCTCTGAGTATAGGCCTTGATAGGCTGAGTGTAGGCCTTGATTGGCTGAGTGTAGGCTTTGGGATAAAGCTGAGTTGTAAGGCTTTGGGCCTGAGGTGTAGGAACCAATTTGGGTTCTGAGACAGTGGAGAAGTTTGGCCGAATCTAGTACACTGTTAGATAGGCGAAGGGGGAAAGTGGATGTACCCATATCTTGGGGAACCACTATAAAACACTGTGTGCTGTGCTGTGATTGTGCTGTGGATTAGTTGTGTATGTTTTGTTATTGCTGTTTGCTGTGCAAAAGTAGTTAGAAATCTGTGATAAAACTGTTTGGCTGCCAACAAAGTTAGAAAAAGATTAGGTCACCTATTCACCCCCCCTCTAGGTGTTTAGGTACCATATCTTTCAAGTGGTATCAGAGCGAGGTTCCTCAAAACAAGGACTAACAGTCTGAGGAGATCCTGTTTGGCAGATTCAGTGTAAGGGACAACACAGATTCAAGAAATTCAAGAAAATCAAGAAACATGGGTTCCTATGAGAATCACAAGGAATTGAGTTCCATGAAATTACCCATATGCAGAAAGGAGATCTTTGGGATCTGGAAAGAAAGGGTAAGGCTATTTATGGAGGCCTCGGACCCTAGAATCTACATCACAGTAAAGGAAGGGCCTTATGTGCCTATGAAGATTTCAGTTCTAGATGCAAATCAGAGAACTCCAAAGGATTTCTCTGAGATGACTAAGGATGAAATTGTCCTGGTCACCATGGACAAGAGGGCACAAAACATAATAGTGAGTGCCATTGATGATGCAACTTTTCAGAACTTAATTCACTGTAAAACAGCAAAAGAGATGTGGGATACTCTCATTGTCTATATGGAAGGTTCTGAAGAAGTTAGGCAAGATAGGAAGTCCTTGCTAAATCAGGAGTATGAAAGCTTTAGGCAAGGAAAGGGTGATAGCATCACTGAGTGCTATAAGAAATTTTACAGAATAGTTAATGAACTCATGTCTTATGGAAGAGAGTTCAGTAACTATGAACTAAATGACAAGTTTCTAAGGTCCCTAACCAAAGATTGGGACACCAAGATCTGTGCCATAAGAGAAATGGCTAAGTTGGGGGAAATTCCTCCTCCCACACTGTTTGGCAAGCTATTATCTTATGAAATGCAGTTAACAGTGAGAAAAGAGGAGGAGAAATCAACAAGGACTGAGCACAAAGAAAGAACTGTTGCTTTCAAGACAGAAGTTCCCAGAAAGTGCAGGAATAAGTCTTCAACTCCACCTCCAGAGGTAGTTGAATCAGAGTCTGATGAGTCTGTCAGCACAAAGTCTAAGAGCAGTGAAAGTGATGAAGACTTTGCTGCTTTCACTAGACACTTTCAGAAGTTTTTGAAAAAGAAACAGTGGAGGTCAAGGCCTTCTACATCACAAGGAAAGGAAGACTCTTATCAGAAAAAGAGGTCTTCAAAGAATGACAAGAAAAGGACAAAATCAAGCAAGGCAACTGGTTCAAAGTTTGTTTGCTATTGATGCAATAGACAAGGCCATGTTATTGCAGATTGTCCAGAGAAGAGAAAGGAATCTGGTGACAGGAAAAAGACTCACTTCAAAGGGAAGAAAGAAAAGTCTTTTGTTGCTAAGAAGGAGAAGACTCTATCAGATATCTCTTCTTCAGAAACTGAGTCTGAAGCTGAAGCCTACATAGGGCTGTTTGCTGAAGAAGAAGAGGAAGAATTCATGCAGATCTTGGAGTCAATTTATGAACAAGAAGACAGTCATTGCCAAGGGCTAATGGCATTGATAGAAAGTGCCAAAATCCTGGAGCAGCCAGGACCCAGTCAGGTACAAAGTTCAAGTTTAAATTCAGTTTCTTGTTCTAGTTCAGATTCAGATTCTTCTTCATCAAGTGATGAGAATATATCTGAGTCTGAGGATGATATTCATCAACTTATAGATGAATATAGAGTGCTGTTGCAAGCTTACAAGAAAAGCAAGACCCTAGCCAAAAGTCAGGCAAAGGAAATTGCTGATCTTAAAGCTGCTGCAACAGATTTTGAGAAGCAATTTGATCAAAAACTGAATGAGGTAGCCAGACTGAAACACATTACTGTGATTCAGATGGGAACTATCACCTATAAGAATGATCAAATTAAGAGACTGGAGATCAATCTTCAGAAAGAGAGAGAGCTTGTTACTAGGTTTTCAAAACCTAAATCAGTGCTACCCTTAATTGATGAATTTGTTCATCATAAAGGCAAGGCTGGGCTAGGTTTTGTTAGACCTGCAGGGAATGAGCAGTCCAAGTATAAGTCCAAGGGCAAAGCCCCAACATTCAACAAGCCTGCTGTAGTCAAGACAGCCAAGGCAGTACCTAAGCAAAGGTACAATAAATTTGAATGTTGGTGTTGTGGCAAAGTTGGCCATTTTGCAGTGGACTGTTGGCACAATGTGAGTGCCAAAGTGAGTTCCAAACTACCTGTTGGAAAGCCAGTAGGTAGGTTTGTCAAATTGCAAACTAACAATCACCAAGGACCCAAGAATACTTTGGGTTCTAAGGTTCATTAATTTGTTTTGCAGGTGAGTCCAAGTGGCCATACCCCTACATGGTACTTGGACAGTGGATGTTCCAGACATATGACTGGAACTAGGGGACTACTGAAGGACTACATTCCAATCAAAAATGGTCCTAAAGTGACCTTTGGTGGTTCTGAAAAAGGAATCATAAAAGGGTTTGGTAACATTTCTTCAAACTTAGTTACCATTACTCAAGTGGCTTATGTTAAAGGGTTGAAACACAACCTAATAAGTATAAGTCAATTAAGTGATGTAGGGTATGACATCTCATTTGTTAAAAATGGTTGTCATATCAAGAGGTCAAGTGATCAAGAGATCATTTTGACAGGTTATAGGAAGAGGAATGTCTACTGCCTAGACATTATGATTGAGAACAATGGTTCTCCAGTTTGTCTTGTAGCTGATTAGACAGTCTCTCATTGTGTCAAATGGCACAAGAGGCTAGCCCATCTTAACTACAAGACTATTAGCAAACTCTTTAGCAAAGAGTTAGTGAGGAATGGTCCTCAAGTTAAGTGTGTCAAAGATGGTATTTGCTCAGCTTGTCAAAAGGGCAAGCAGACTAAATCCACCTTTAAAAGCATAGAAAACAAAGATGTTGTGAGGTGTTTGTACCTCTTGCATTTGGATCTCTTTGGTCCAATGCCAGTTCACAGCTTAGGTAGGAAGGTCTATACCCTTGTAGTTGTAGATGACTACTCAAGGTTTTCCTGGGTGTTCTTCTTAAGACAGAAATCTGAAACACCTAGTGTCTTCTACAGCTTTGTCAAGCAAATTCAGAATGAACTAAATAGTACTGTGGTCAAAATTAGAAGTGACCATGGTACTGAGTTTCAATCTGAAAGCATGACAAAACTATGTGAAGACTTTGGGATATTTCAAGAATTCTCTTCACCTAGAACACCTCAGCAAAATGACATTGCTGAGAGGAAGAATAGAACCTTGATAGAGGCTGGTAGAACCCTATTGAGTGATACATCACTGCCAGAGTATTTCTGGGCTGAAGCAGTTAACACTGCATGCCATGTTATAAATAGGGCTACCATCACTAAAAGGATAAACAAGACCCCCTATGAAGTTGTGAAAGGCAGGAAACCAAACCTATCCTACTTCAGGATCTTTGGTTGCAAATGCTTCATACTTAACAATGGGAAGTCTTACTTAACTAAGTTTGCTGCCAAGTCCCAAGAGGGAATTTTTGTTGGGTACAACAATAATAGTAAGGCTTATAGAGTCTACAACTTGACTACACAAGTTGTAGAAGAATCAGTGCATGTAGTTTTTGATGAGACTAAACTTATTAATAATGAGTTCTCTAGCAATGTATGCAGCCCCACAGGTTTGACAAAGAAAATGGACAAGCTTACTTTAGAAGAAGTGCCTGCTGCAAGACAGCAAGGAGAGGAGAGTAGCTGCTGTCCAGGGGGAGAACTACATGTGCCAGTTGCTGAAGAAATCCAAGGTATACAGCATGATGCAGATGCTGAAGTGGTTCAACCTGAAGTGAGGATGCCTCCAGCCCACAGGCATCTTAGAGATCATCTAGTATAGCTGATTATTGGAGATCCAAGACAAGGAGTACAAACCAGGAGTAGAAACATGAATGCTGCAATCTATTCCAGCTTTTTGTCTCAAGTTGAACCTAAAAGATTTGAAGAAGCAATAATGGATCCACAATGGACTGAAGCAATGCAAGAAGAGCTTAATCAGTTCAAGAGGTGCAAGGTTTGGGAACTTGTTCCTAAACCTAAAGACCACAATGTAATAGGAGTTAAGTGGATCTACAGGAATAAGATGGATGAACAAGGTGTCATCATTAAGAATAAAGCTAGACTGGTTGCTAAAGGATATAAGCAAGAAGAAGGTATTAATTTTGATCAAACCTTTGCTCCAGTAGCCAGACTGGAAGCCATAAGAATGTTCTTGGCCTAAGCAACCTATCAAGGATTCAAGGTATACCAAATGGATGTCAAGTCAGCATTACTAAATGGTAATTTGAAAGAAGAAGTCTATGTGGAGCAGCCTTCAGGTTTTGTTGATCCAACTCTACCTCATTATGTCTATAGACTTAGGAAAGCTTTATATGGGTTAAAGCAAGCCCCTAGGGCTTGGTATGAAACCCTATCTAGTTTCCTCATTGAGAACAAATTCTCAAGGGGGAAATAGATAAGACTCTATTCCTTAGGGAATCTAGAGGCAAAGTCATACTAGTCCAAATATATGTAGATGACATTATATTTGGGGCTACTGAAAGCAGCCTTTGCAAAAAGTTTGCAAAACTTATGCAAGGTCAGTTTGAAATGAGTAGTATGGGAGAGATGAAGTTTTTCTTGGGTCTCCAAGTTAAACAGACTGAAAATGGTTTATCCATATGTCAGTCAAAGTTCACCCTAGAACTCATAAGGAAGTATGGTATGGATTCATCCAGTACCATGAAGACTCCTATGGGGTCAAGTATGTCTCTTAGCAAGGATGATGCAGGGAAACCTGTAGATGAAACCTTGTATAGAGGGATAGTTGGCTCCCTATTATACTTGACTGCAGGGGGAGCCTCCAGTAGTAGAAGAACCCTCTACTCTGGACAGTGAGCAAGCCACTAACATCATCCAAGAGGTACTCATTGACCTAAATACATTGAATTTTTCTATAGTGGATTCTGATTTGTCTGATGTACATCAGCAAACTCAGCTAGACAGTCAAAAACCAGATGTTGTTATCCAAGACACATCTGTTGTACTAGAAGTGGTTCCTGATAGAGTAGTTGAAGAACCAAGAACTTCTCCAGCTCCTTCATCACAAGAATTCACAATGGAAGATTTGTTTCTAAATCTAGATCAAGAAGATTTTAACATGGACAAGGATGCTGCTGCTGAAGATAAGAGTGCTGCTGCTGAGGGGGAGCAACTGATAGTTCTGGAAGAGCCTATTAGGCTAGAAACTAAGCAAGCACCTGATGTGCAAGCTGAGAAGCCTCAAAGCCCTAAGGACAGGGTTGATATTGCCAGCACTTCTGCCTCTGAAGATGAGGAGAGTGCTAGGGCCAAGAAGAAGAAACTCTATGTCTTCAAGAGGAGAAGCCAGAGTTATAAGAAGGCTTTGCAATCTATAGCCCCACAGCCTATAATTCAACATGCTCCAACAGTTGATTATAGTGCCTTACTGACTGCACTACAGATTAAAATGGATGAACAAAGAAAAGCAATAGAGGCTTATGTAGATGAAGGGCACAAAGCCCTACAGTTTGATCTTGTACAAGATATAAAGTCTATAAGGTTTGAAATGAACCTTAACAAGAAAGAGATGACAGACTGCTTCCACAAGGGTGGCAATGCAGTGGTGTATCTGGCAACACACCAAGAAAAGATCAAAGCACAGGTAGATGATATAGCATTGAAGCAAGGGTATGTACTGGAAAATTAGTTAAGGATGAATGACAACTTGACTGCTTCACACAATGCTATAGTCACTGAATTGAAGACTAAGACTGCTGAACCTTACAAATTCAGGCCTGGTTTTCATCTCTTCTCTGTATCTCTTTTTGCTTAGTCTGAACTCTTCATCCTCTTCAGCAATAGACTTGCCTTTGGCTCTTGATATCTGTTCTGTAGTGGGGTTGTAGGTAGTAATATTAGAAATAATAGTAGAAGGTTTAGCCCACTGATCACCATATTGATCACCATACTGATCACCATACTGATTTCCATACTGATCACCATCAGTCTGTTCTTTTAGAATAGGAGCAGGAACAACATTATCATATAAATATTATTCAAGTCCCAATAATCCCCTGATTACATTGGTGACCCAAAGAGTATTCTTAGTGTTTACTTTGATCATTGTCTTCTCCCCCTTTATGACTTCTTCAGACACAGTAACAGTTAGGGAGTTCTTTGCTATGGAGATTCTTTCACCCCGAAAATTTACCCCTTTGGTAATGCGATTCTTAACCTCCAACATGTGATCATCAAGATACTAAGTGCAAGCATCCATCGTTCTCTCTAGAGTTATCTTGTGTGTTTTCATGAGGTTCTTCTGCACATTATGCACTATTTCTATATTGCTGGAAGTGAGGTTCTGATTCTCAATTATATCATTCTGTGTTTTTCTGATTTCCTCAAGCTTTCTTTCAGTATAGGTTATAGCAGGGGCAACTCTCATGAAGAATGAAATTGTGTTGGCCTTTAGCAAGTTTACTTCAAATCTGATTGACTTGATTTCTAAAGATAGATCTTTTCTCTGCTCATTGATGGAATCATCAACATATTACTCTAGCTGTCTTCTCTGGTCATCTAGCAGACATTTAAGTTGTGTCATGAAGGTGGAGGACATTGGATTAGCTTGATAAGATGTCCCTTGGTCGCAGACATCCTCATCTTTCTCCCTTGCAACTTCTCTCAATTCTGAGTCATCCATCCTGTACTCAAATGAATGTTCAGCATCATCAGTTTTTATCTCAGCAACCTTAGGTTCACCATCCTCAGATATGTCAATAACATTTTTAGTTTCCTGAGTAGGGAGTTCTGTTGGAATCTACCCCTCAACCTCTGCACTCCCCATAAGAGTTTGTAGGACTGTGTCAACTGTGATAGGAGCACCTTCATCCATTATATCAAGAATTTTCTCTCCCTTACCTTGAGGATAGAAGAATGTCACTTTAGGGCCATCTAGAGTTTGATCAATCCTGGTATGTAGATTTTCTATGAAGGAATCAAGCTGGTCTTGTACTATTGAACCTGCTCCCTGAAAGATAAATCTATGAGTAGTTAATCACCTAGAGTGGGGAGGTGAATAGGTGTCTTTAAAATTTTCTATCACTTATAACATATATTCAGCAAATACTTAAAAAATAAACTTCACAAGATCACATGCCAAACAATCCACATAGCACAACACAATCAATCCACAGTACACATAAATTTTACAGTGATTCCCCTATCTAGGGTACATCCACTTTCCCACTTCTTCTTCACTAGCAATGTGCTATACAAGGATATATCTCCTCATCTTCAACTCAGATCAAAAGATCTTACAGGCTCAGTTTTTGTTAAGAAACCTACACTCAGACCAACAGGTACTACCTCAGAGATTCACCTAATCTCCTATCTTAGGTCCCTTAAGAACCCTTCCTCAGCCTTCATAACACAGACTTACACCTCAGTGATCCCACTCAAATCATCTACCTCAGGTCCCTCAAGAACCCTACCTCAGCCTTTATTAATCAGGCTTACAACTCAGAGATTTTATCTCCTACCCACTCAGATCTCAAAAAGATCTTAAAAAATTAAGAGGTAAATAAAAAATAATATCCTCAGAAAATAACAATTCTGTAATCTGACTCATGTGAAAGAATTCAGATTCTTCAATTCAGCTGCACTTGATAGATTCATGAAAAGCAAGCTAGCTAAAATGATTCTTCCCTGGATCGACAAGTTCTTGATGTTGATTGGCTTGATTTCCATAAAGAACATATAGAACAGATCCACCTTAATCTTCTGATCAACTTGATGAAAGGATCTAAAGATTTTCTTTAAGACCTTTGTCTTCCTTCTTCTCGGGATTGACATCCTCCCCTGACTTGGAAGAAATTAGAATGAGAGAATTTCTGATTATTGTATTCTATGTAGACAACCCCTCTATTTATAGACTTCACGGATTGCTAGCTTCTGATCGATGATGTCATCATTATGCCATAGTACTTCAAGTTCTCCTCTAAACTATTTCTGATGAAATATTATGTTACTGTAGTTGATGTGACATTTCTGACTTGACTTGTCACTTCTGTGTTGACTCTGTTCAACTTCAGGATCAAAAGTGGCGAGATGTATCATGTGTCTCAACACAATATTACTTAGTGTTATTAAAAGATATCGAGACATCTTAGCAGTCTCGACACAATATTACTTAGCAGAATTTTCAGTCTTAAACTTGAAGGTGTCGAGACAGTTGACTTGTCTCGACACAACTATCTGTCGGGTGTCGACACTTGTTTTAATTCTTCACTGTGTCAAGATAGTTGAATTGTCTCGACACTTCAGTCTGCCGGGTTTCGACACTCATTTTAATTCTTCACTGTGTCGAGACAGTTGAATTGTCTCGACACTTCAGTCTGACGGGTGTCAACACTTGTTTAAGTCCACACTTCAGTCTTCATTGTGTTGATACTGTTGCATTATCTCAACACTACTATCTTAAGGTGTCGAGATATCTAACTAGTCTCGACACAGCTGTCTTGATCTTTAAAGTATCGAGATATCTGATTTGTCTCGACACTGCTGACTTAAACTTCAAGGTGTCGAGATAACTGACTTATCTCGACACTGCTGTCCTGAAACTTCAAGATATCGAGATAACAGACTTGTTTCGACACTGCTTTCTTGAAACTTCATGGTGTCGAGATAATTGACTTGTCTCGACACAGCTGTCTTGAAACTTCATGGTGTCGAGATAACCGACTTATCTCGACACTGCCGACTTGAAACTTCAAGGTGTCGAGTAACTAACTTTTCTCGACACATCTCTTGCAAAGGTGTCGACATAGTTGAAGTGTGTCGACACTTTTGTAATTAGCCATTTCTCTGCACTACAACTGGCTAGGTGTTGACTGTCCTAACTTCACTCAGCACTTTTAGTTGTATGGTGTTGAGTGAACTTTCTTCACTCGACGCTTTTGGACTTAACTAATTTTCTGCCTTTCCAGTCAACTTCTTTGAATCTACCTATCAACATAACTTGGACCACCTGTCCAATCAATGTGACATAGGCAACCTGCATACATGAACTGAAACATACATCAAATACATACCTGTGTATATCATTGAGTTTAAAGGGATTCTTTAAATTAAGTACATTATTTCCAATGTACCCAACAATCTCCCCCTATTTGGAGAAGTCATAACCCCACTTCAATGATGTACACCACAATACCAAAATATGATAATTAAGATGTACATGAAAGGTACTGAATAAAATTATGAAGAACACAACTATGACAACACAAATATTACAAAGTGCAACCAAACTTTTTCATTTAAATTTTTTCAAAGATTACACTTTTCAAATTTGTTACAATGTTCTTAAAATAAAATTACATAGTTTTAGAAAAGAAAAATAAACTAAGAACCTCTAGCTCTTTGATGACAATGCATTTTCCAGATTGTACTTTAGCTTTAACTTCAGGCACCTTATCATCATCAACTTTCTTCTTTCCTTTGACATATTTGGCCCTTAAGATTTCTTCATCCTTTAGCGTTTGCCTTTCAAAATAATGATAGGGCTAAGGGAAATATTTGATGGGTTCAATAGAATCAGCTGGGATCTTCCCTGCCATCAGATCTTTTCTAAATTTATAGAGAATCTCCTACTGCTTTGTGTGTTTGACCCATTCTTGCTCTGAATACCATTTATCCCTGTCAGCTGTATTGTTATTGACTGCTTTCCATACAGTGAGTATAATGGATCTAGAAGTTGGACTCCATTGCTCAAAATCTGGCTTAGCTTCAGCCTGCTCCCTGAATCATTTCTTAGACAATTGAGCTTCTTTCTCTTTGAGCAATGCAGAAGCAGTCATCTCCACCTCCTCATATATTATATTCTGAATCTGTGGTGGAGGACTGTACATGGACTGTACTACAGTTTGAATGGCCTCAAAATGAGCTGGTTGGTAGCCAGACTCAGCAATTTGATCTTCATCATACCTTAAGGGAGGAAGGCCTAGAGTATCTCTGATGCTATTGGAGGTACAAATAGTATGCTCAGAGATTTTCTTTATCATTACTCTTTCCTCCTTTATGACTTCTTTTTCTACATGATCACTTATGTCATTTTTGTGAAATCTGACTTGACCATGCAGATAACTAATCCCCGAATACAAAAGATTCTTTACTTTGAGCAAATGTTCATCTAGTTCTTTGTCAGAAGCCTTGATATCCTTAATCAAAGAGGCTGAGTGAGTAGATAGCTGAGTTTCAATATCCTTGGAGGTAGAGGCTATCTTTGTTTCTAGAGTTGTAGATTGCTCAAACATCTTTACTAATGTAACATCATGCATTACTATCATGTTATCATTCATTCTAGTCTGATTTTCAATGGCATGGTCTTGTTTAACAATAATTTCATTTTCAGTTTTCTTTGATTCCTGCTGCTGTTTAGCAATGTACACTATAGTATTAGCTCCTCTTTCAAAGAAATCAGTCATATCTTTCTTCAACAGATTCACCTCAAATCTAATGGATTTGATTTCTTGTGCAAGCCGAAACTGTAACTCCTTATTACTTTCATCTACATATTTTTCTAGTTGATTTCTTTGTTTATCTAGCATTATCTGCATTTGAACTAGAAGTGATCTTAAATCCACAGCAGGAGCAGGAGTTGTTCTAGACTGAATTGTTTTCTTATAGCTTCTACTCCTCTTTTTGAGTTCAGTTAATTTCCTATTCTTTATCTGAGAGGATTCTTCCTCAGATTCTGAAGAACTAACTACTTCAATAGATTTTGGCTCTTTAACTTCTTCAGTATTTGGGGCCAGATCTACCAACTCCCCCTCAACCTTTGCACATTCTTCACCAATATTGGTATTTTCTAGGTTGAGCTCATCTTGCTGAGTTACAACATCAGGAACAGTGTCCTATGGAAGAGCAGTCATCTCCCGCTGTATATCTGTATCTTGATTCAGAATGATTTCTTCTTCAGTCTCCTTGGAGACTATATCCTCAATCTCCCTGTCAGGCATTTCCTGTTCAAGAACCTCTACATGTTCTAGAATAGTGTCTAGCTCTTGGACTACTTCTATTACTATTATGTTTACAGAATCTTATACTATTTCAGGCATAGTATTGAGGTTCTCCCCCTCAATGTAATCCATCTCTTGTATTGTCTCCCCCTGCACCTGATCACTAGTTGCAGGTGAGGGACTTAGAGATTTTTCAGCTACTCTATCATCCTGTTTTTCCGAGCTAGAACTTCCTTGTACTTTAGAATCACTGGAAGATTCTTCTTCCACAACCACAACTTTCTTCTTTTTCTCCTTCTCATTCTCGACTATAGGTGTTTCCTTGGATAATACTCTATCCCACCTTGCTAATATTCTCATATCCATTCTTCTCATATGATTGATCTTAGAACCAATCTTCAGAATGATACTATCAAGAATGGCTTGTACCAAGTATACTCTTATAATTCTGCCCATATTGGGCTTCTTGATGCTTTCTGCAATTTTGTCAAAAACTACTTTGCTCCAGTTAGTCTTGACTTTAAACATAATTCTTGACATAAACCCAAACATATATGCAGAAATCCTGTCATGTGCTCATGTTTTACACAACAACACCTTCCCTATTATTTCAAACAGGAATTTGCCTTGAGAATTCATACCCTTCCTGTTTAGGGTGCTTCCAATCTCTGTGGTTGGGACTAATCCACACCATTCCAATGCTTCCGCAGTCTTGGCCGAATCTAAGTCGTCTTGTTGATCAATTCTTAGTAAGTGAAATATTCTTGCCGGCCTTTTTGTTGTGAATTTAACCTTTGTTCCATTTACTTTAGACTTAATCTTTTTAGTGTTTAAATCCAGATGAGCATTTGAGAAGAATTCTAAAACTTCACGTTCCCAGACATTTGAAGGTTCAGAGAGTAGATATTCCAAACCTACTTCATTGATTAGGGTTATTATAATCGTAATATCTTTAGATCCTGAGTCGAATCCATTGCAATCAAGTTCATAACCTTCAAAGATGCAATCATCATTCTTGGGTGTCGTGTGAGTGGAGATAAATGGTTGACGACTGTCGACTGATCAGGGTTCTAGGTTTCGGCACTCAGGAATCAACAATTCACAAAATTAAGAAAGCATAGTCGACTCCTACTCTCACACCCTATTTATAGACTATTCTTTCCTGAAGACAAAAGGGCGCGCTGCATTTTGACTGTTCCAAATTTTTTAGATAAATACCTAGTGTTGACACAGGGAAAAATTGTCTGTCGAGATGTGTCGACACATGTTGACACATGTCAACACAAGGATTATGTCTCTCGACACATACCTTAGGGTCTCGACACCCTTAATGTCTCGACACTTAGTTTGGTGTCTCGACACTTTACAGTATACAGTATCGACACATTTTTGGTGTCTAGACACATCCTCTTTGATGTCTCGACACTTTCTCTGGTGTCTCGATACAACCTCTTTGATGTTTCAACACTTTCTCTGTGGTCTCGACACAACTTTTGACTTAGTCAAAATTTTGTTCTCTAAGTTATATATACTTGATATTTTTGAGGTCTATTCTTGATATTTAGGTAAGTAAACTTAATTAGTGACTAATATTTTATTCTTATTTTATATTAGTTTTTTGTATGCATGAATTATTCAAGATTCAACATGCCAAGTTCAAACTTAGAGAAATTGAATATCTCTTCATCTAGGGGTTTAGTGAAAATATCATCAATTTGTTTATTTGTTGGAACAAATTCTAGATTAATATCTTCATTTTCTGCATGCTCCCTAATAAAGTGATATCTAATTTCAATATATTTTGTTCTATTATGTGACATATGATTGTTTGAAATTGAAATAGCACTAGTAGAATCACAATATAATGGAATTTTACTTAGCTGAATGGTTTAATCTTGTACTTGATGCTGAATCCATAGATTCAGTTGTGTATATTGCTACACTTGTTTGCTTTTTCCAGATCCATGACACAAGCCTTCTTCCAAGGAATTAACATGAACCTGGTGTGCTTTTCTTGTCTTCTTTACAACCTGTATAATCTGTATCTGAAAAGCCTATTAGTTCAAAATCACTATTCCTGGGATACCATAAATAAAGATTAGGTGTGCCCTTTATATATCTCAATATTCTTTTGACTGTTATATAGTGAGACTTCTTAGGGAAAACTGGATACCTAGCATGGACACAAGTAGCATACATTATGTCTGGTCTACTGACTGTTAGATAGAGCAGTGATCCAACTATGCCACTATACAAGGTGATATCAAATGGTATAGGAGTTCTCATAGAAGTGGTTGTTTCCATCCCATACTACTTAATTAACTCCATGGTGAACTTAGACTGACTAATCAAAAGTCCATCTATAGTTTGCTTAACTTGGATACCCAAGAAAAACATGAGTTCACCCTTGCTACTCATCTCAAACTTACCTTGCATAAGTTTGGCAAATATAGTGCAAAGTGACTCATCAGTAGAACCAAATATAATGTCATCAACATATATTTTTACTAAGATGGTCTTGCCTTTTACTTCTCTTAAGAGTAGTGTTTTGTCAATTTTTCCTCTTGAGAAATTATTCTCCAAAAGGAGCTTAGACAGAGTCTCATACCAAGCCACTAGGGCTTGTTTTAACCCATAGAGAGCTCTTAATAAAATATAAACATAATTAGGATGAGTTGAGTCAACAAAACCTGAAGGTTGCTCAACAAAGACCATGTCTTTTAGGTTACCATTAAGGAAAGCTGACTTTACATCCATTTTTAAACCTTGAATCATTTGTAGGATGCATATGCCAGGAAGAGTCTAATAACTTCCAATCTAGCCACTGGTGCAAAGGTTTGATCAAAATCTATACCCTGTTCTTGTCTATAACCTTTACAACCAGTCTAACCTTATTTCTGACTATAACACCATTCTCATCCAATTTATTCCTGTAGATCCACTTGGTTCCTATGATGTTACAGTCATCTGGTCTGGGAACTAGCTTCCAGACATTACATCTCTTGAATTGGTTCAATTCTTCCTGCATAGCCCCTATCCAAAATGGGTCTAAATTGGCTTCTTCAAACTTCTTTGGTTCGGTTTGAGATAGAAAACCTGAGTACATCATAGTGTTGTGTTGTCTAATTCTTATAGTCACTCCATGAGCTGCATTTCCAATGATCGGTTCCCTTGGATGATCCTTTAGATGTCTGACATCAATTGACAATATGACCTCTTCTCTTTGAACAGCTTCATCTTGTTGCTGAGTCTCATCTTCTGGTTGTTCCTGCACAAGCTATTTTTCAATAATGTTGACTCAATCTTGTATACTTTGGCGTGCTAGAACTGAGTCTTCTATTGACAGCTCCTTTAGCTTCAAGTCTTCTCCTGTTGTGCTTGATGTACCTGGCTTATCATTTTAAGACATAGATCTTTCATCAAATACAACATGAACAGACTCCTCTACAACTTGATCCCTCAAGTTGTAGACCCTATAGGCCTTACTGTGATTACTATAACCAACAAATATTCCTTCATAGGACTTCTCAGTAAATTTAGTTATGTATGTTTTCCCATTATTTAGAACAAAACACATACATCTAAAGATTCTGAAGTAGGCCAAATTTGGTTTTCTTCCCACCATAACATAAGGAGTCTTATTCAGCCTTTTGTTGATTGAAGCTCTATTAAGAACATGACATGTTGTGGTAATAACTTCTGCCCAGAAATATTCTAGAAGAGGAGAATCACTCAGCATGGTTCTTCCATCTTCAATGAGAGTTTTATTCTTTCTCTCAGAAATCCCATTTTGTTGGGGGTGTTCTTGGAGAGGAAAACTCTTGCTGAATCCCAAGTTCTTCACAAAACTTTGTCATGCATTCATATTGAAACTCAGTTACATGATCACTTCTGATTCTGACCACATAACTATTCAATTCATTCTGTATTTGTTTGACAAAATTCTTGAAGACATCAGGAGTTTCGGAGTTTTTCCTTAAAAAGAAAACCCAAGTAAATCTGAAATAGTCATCAATAATCACAAAGGTGTAGACTTTCCTTCCTAGACTATGAACTGACATAGGACCAAATAAGTCCATATGTAAGAGGTATATACATCTCATAGAGTCTTTGGTTTCAATACTTTTGAATGAAGCTTTGGTCTGCTTGCCTTTTTGGCATGCAGAGAAAATGCTCTCCTTAGAGCATTTAATATTAGGATCATTCCTAACTAGCTCTTTGTTGAAAAGCTTGTCTATGGCCTTATAGTTCAAATGAGCTAGCCTCTTGTAACATTTGACACATTGTGAGGCTTTCTTATTTGTAACTAGACATATGGGCGAGTCTGACTTTAGGCAAAGAAAATTTAAACTATACACATTGCCACATCTAGTGCTTATCAAGATGACCTCTTGGTCACTTGACTCCTTTATGAGGCACTCATTCTTGTGGATTGAAATGTCATAGCCAAGATCACCAAGTTGGCGTATACTTATAAGGTTGTGTTGCAACCCTTCCACATAAGCTACATTTGTGAAAGTTACTAAGCCATTTGACATCTTACCATAACCTTTGGTAATCCCTTTGTCAGCTCTACCAAAGATCACCTTTGGTCCACTCTTTACTAAAATATACTCCCTCAAATTGCTCCTTCTTCCAGTCATGTGTCTAGAACACCCACTATCCAAGTACCAGATTAGTCCATGTCTGGTGATTGGACATACCTGCAAAATAAAAATTTATTTTCCTTAGGAACTAAAATTGTCTTGGGTCCTAGGTGCTTGTTAGTTGTGACTCCATTGAGACCACCTGTAAACTTCTTAACTGGGTACATTTTCTGCCCATGAGACATAGTGTGATTGAACCAACAGTCCAGGGCTAAGTATCTTATTCTTCCACAACACCAGCACTCATATCCATTGTACCTCCTCTTTGGAGGAACAAAAGGAACTTTTTGCAGACATTCCTTAGGACAGGAATCAACAAAATTGATAGTTGCATTTTGACTAGGAGCAAAATGGTTGTTTTACCTCTCAGTCACAATAGTCCTCCTTGGAGCAGGAACATTAGGAAAAGATTTCCTATTCACATATGAGTTTGGTCCAACTGGTCCAAACCTTTGGGTTTCTTTTCCCTTAGTCTAAAACACAGGTTGTGGAATGACTAGACCCTTTTGTCCTATTAGCATTTTATCTCTTCTTCTCTTGGGCTTAACATACTCAAGTCCACTTCCAGGAGTTCCTGAGAATGTATCTATAATGGGCAGCAAAATTTTAGGTTTAGAAAACAGCTATACTAGTCTTTTCTCATTCAGAAGTTTGAGTTCTAACTCATGAATGGTTGCATCTTGTTGTTTTAGCAACATGATTTGATCATCAATTATCTTAGTTAGCTTAAATAACTTTGAGCTTTAAAGAACTATCTTCTGAGTATCCATCTTATGATGATACTCAAGACCTTTTAGTGATGCAATGTCTATGGCTTGTTCTTTGACAAGCTTCTTGCTCTTTATAAGAACTTCCAGCAGTTTTTCAAATTTACTTGTGAGCTGTTGCAGTTTAGTCTCAGGGTTGGACTTATGTCAATCAAACTTTGAGTCACATGAGTCTAGCTCATCCACGGTCCCATGAACAGAATTTGTAGAACAACAAGAATTGTCAAAGATTACCTGAGTATCCTGACATTCAACAATTTCTATTTCTGCATTATCAGACAGTGCCATTAAATTAACCTCCATATCATCTTCAGAATCACCATGGAGTGATGAAGTTGTAGAGTTATTGCCCTTGTATATGACCACTCTGATGAATTCCTCTTCATTAGAGAACAGTCCAATATGTGCATATTCTTCTTCTAATTCAGTTGAATCAGTATCACTATCAGATAAGGTCTTTGGCTTCTTTGCCATCATACCCTTCTCTGATTTCTTGTTTTTATAGAACTTCTTTTCCTTCGACTGTCTGTTCTACTTTCTTTTTACTGGACAGTCAGCTATGACATGTCCAGGCCTGTTAAAGCAATAACAGATAATGTCAGTTTTAATTTGTTTATTTTGATGTGAATCATACCTGACCACAGAGCTATCTCTGTGTTTATCTTTGATTTTGCTGGAACTTGGTCTAAATGATTTCTTCTTATTCCAATGTTTCTTTCATCTCATCATTTTCTTGAATTGCCTGTTGAACAGTGCTAATTCATCATCTGATAATTCTTTTGAAGAAGAATTGGTTCCTGTGCTAACTGTATGTTCATCCCTTCTTGGTGATGATAGAATTTCTCTTCTAGCCTTCTTTGATGTGTCTGCTTTGAAGGCCACAGATTTAGTCTGATTTGAACTTCTGGCAGATTCAGCTTCAGCTTCTCTAGAATTTAACTGAAGCTCATGTGATAACAGCTTCCCATACAAATCTTGGGGTAACATGTTTCTCAGATTCCTCATTTCTCTTACACCATAAATCTTTATCTCCCATTCTTTATTTAGGGGTCTTAGAAACTTGTCATTAAGCTCATAGTTTGATAATTCTCTATCATAATTCTTTAAGTCATTGACTATTCTAAAGAACTTTTCATAACATAGTTCTAGAGAATCAGTCTTCCCTTACCTGATTGTTTCATACTGCTGGTTGAGTAGAGATTTTCTGTCATCTCTTACTTCTTCGGTGCCTTCCATATGACTATGAGAGTGTACCACATCTCCTTGGATGTATTACAGTGGACCAAATTTTGAAAGGTTGAATTATGTATTGCACTGATAATTATATTTTGTTCTCTTTTATCCATTGTGGCAAGAACCACCTCATCTATTGTCATCTCAGACAGTTTCTTAGGGGTTTAAACATTTGCATCTAAAACTGATTTCTTAATTGGAATATATGGTCCTTCTTGTACAGTGATAAAGATTCTTGGATCTGATGCCTCCATAAACAACCTCACCCTTTGCTTCTAAATAGGAAAGTTATCCTGGGTACATATAGGAAGTTTCATATAACTGAGTTCTCTATGAGATTAAGAAGCCATTAGATCTGATATGTTTCAACCACCATTTGGATCTTTTTCTAACTGTTACGTCTTTATTTGAACGACCTCCCTCTGATACCACATGAAAGATAAATTTACGGGTAGTTAATCACCTAGGGGGGGGGGGGTGAATAGGTGTCTTTAAAATTTTTTTTGTCACTTATAACATATATTCAGCAAATACTTGAAAAATAAACTTCACAAGATCACAACCCAAATAATCCACACAGCACAACACAATCAATCCACAATCCACAAAAATTTTATAGTGGTTCCCCTATCTAGTGTACCTCCACTTTCCCCCTTCTTCCTCACTAGCAATATGCTAGATAAGGTTATATCTCCTCCTCTTCAACTCAGATCAATAGATATTACAGGCTCAGTTTCTGTTAAGAAACCTACACTCAGACCAACAGTTCCTATCTCAGAGATTCACCTAATCTCCTACCTCAGGTCCCTGAAGAACCCTACCTCAACCTTTACAACATAGGCTTACACCTCAGTGATCCCTCTCAAATCACCTACCTCAGGTCCCTCAAGAACCCTACCTCAGTGATCCCTCAAGACATGCCCGTGTAACGCCCCCACCTGTCACATGACATATAACGGTGGGTCCGGCCGGGGCCCCACGCCATATCGCACAGACAAGCGAAGGAATTACGTGTGGAAATCAAAATCTATGCGTATCCTTAACTCATTCCATTCTAGCGCAGCATTTTTACTTGTTCGCATGAACTCAAACCAGAATGTCCACCCATATATAAATACCACATTTATATAACAACACCAGGAATGTATACAACTCACACACCCTGGCCTTATGGCCTTACAAGTTCCTCTTTTACACAACAATCATTTCGTACATCGGCACGCAGGCCGGCCACACATGAAATCCAAACACAACTCTTCGCATGACCTTCAAGGGCCAACAGCAGCAAGCTAGCCATTCCACTTAGTCATTTCAATTCAATCCGCAGCACCTGCAATGAGACATCCACCAAAAAGCGGCAAAACAAAGTAACGGTCAGCATTTGGCTGACCCATTATAACGACCCTACCCCCTACCCGGGGTAGTGGTTCCTTCCCTGTATACAGTGCTCATCAAATATCATCAAATAGCATCAATCATAATCTATTATACTCTTTATTCCACTAGCAAACACATTCCATCACAAACGCTGGAATCCACCAGACGTTCCGTGCACTCAGGGCACCTTCTTGGCGTACCGGAATCCACCAGTCGTACACCGCTGATCCGAGGTGTTAACTTGTTGGTTGACCGGACCTAGTCCACCAGTCTAGCAAGCTGGCGACATCCCGCCCAAACCACTCAGAGGTCCAACCTCAAAGCATCCAACAACCAGAGTAGGTCGACCCACAACATATGGTGTAGCACGCCGGGTTTATCTAAGCTCCCCAGGCAATGTCTACCCATCGACCCCCCTCCTAATCCGATCGACCCACACTATGTGGTGCAGCAACCCGGGTTTAACTCGGCTCTCCTAGCATTGCCACCCATCGATCCCTTCCTAACTAGATCAACCCACCCTAGTGGTGTAACAGTCGGGTTTATCACGAGCTCCCCAGGCATGTTACCAATTGATCATATCACAACCAGGAGCTTTGCCAAAGCCTCCTCACAGTCAACATCACATCCATACATTCATCACAAGAGAAAACCATTTGCATCTCATCAAATCCACGGAGTCATCTCCGGTTTACCCATGAACATCACCAATCCCGACTACCGGTCCAGATGGGCTTCACATAGTATGCCTATGTCGTACTCCATATTTTCGGCTCTAGATGCAGACTCAACAAAGGAATCTCTTCCGCAAATCCACCTCTTGGTGGAGGATTCCAAGCACATGCATAAAGGAAGGACTTCGATGTCCAAGAAGGAGATCGTTACCCTTGAAGATCGCTTCGGCGCCATGAAGTAGCCAGATGGAAATCACCGCCTCGGCTCTGCCTTCACGAATCCGCTCTCGGATCTTCGCTCCGCACTCCGCAGCTCCTACAGCAGCTGAAAGACTCCTCCCTTCTCTCTCCCTTAGGCCTTTCTTCTTTCTCTCTTAGAATAAAGATGAAGAAGAAGAAGAGAAAAGAGGGTTTAAATCCCCTTTTTCTCGGCCTTCACAACACCTGGACAAAGCCCAACCACTAGATCCAGGAAGAGGGAAACAAACGGCTCAGATCTGGCCAGAAAAGCTAAAACACAGCCTGACATGCCCTGTGACACGCCCGTGTCACAGGCCGTGTCCCTCTAAGCGGCAGACAACCGACTCAATCCAACCAGTACACGCCCGTGTGACACGCCCGTGTCACGTGCCGTGTACCTGACACACCCTCAAACACGCCCGTGTCTGAGGCCGTGTGCCTCAACAAAAATAATCCCAAACCAACCCGAGACTTCACACGGCCTGGCACACGGCCTGGCACACGCCCGTGTTCATGGCCGTGTGCACCTGGACACACCCGTGTCCCGCCAACACGCCCTAGCTCGAAACGTCGAGTTGAGCTCGACGACTACTGACACGCCCTGTGACACGCCCGTGTCACAGGCCGTGTCCTCTCGACACTCGACACTCGACGATCGTCGAGATAAATTCGTCGACATCACGGTCGATCGTCGACACGGCCCCGACACGCCCTGTGACACGCCCGTGTCGTAGGCCGTGTCCGCTGTGTCGACTCCGAATTTCGTCGACTGCCCGACTCGACACTACCCAGGCCTGACACGCCCTGGGACACGCCCGTGTCCCAGGCCGTGTCACCCAAGCCTTAACTCAAAATCTATGCGTATCCTTAACTCATTCCATTCTATAATATCCTTAGAAAATAACAATTCTGTAATATGACTTATCTGAAAGAATTCAGATTTTTCAATTCAGCTGCACTGGATAGATTCTTGAAAAGCAAGCTAGCTGAAATGATTCTTCCTTGGGTCGATAAGTTCTTGATGTTTATTGGCTTGATTTCCATGAAGAACTTATAGAATAGATCCACCTTAATCTGCTGATCAACTTGATGAAAGGATCTGAAAATATTTCTTGAAGACCTTTGTCTTCCTTCATCTTGGGATTGTCATCCTCTCCTAACTTGAACGAAATTAGAATGAGGGAATTTCATATTGTTGTATTCTGTGTAGACAACCCCTTTATTTATAGACTTCATGGATTGATAGCTTTTGATTGATGACGTCATCATTACACCATCATACTTCAAGTTCTCCTCTAAACTGCTTCTGTTGAGATATCACGTTACTGTAGCTGATGTGACATTTTTGACTTGACTTGACACTTCTGTGTTGACTCCGTTCAGGTTCAAGATCAAAAGTATCGAGATGTCTCAAGTGTCTCGACATAGTATTACTTAGTGTTCTTAAAAGGTGTCGAGACATCTTAGCAGTCTTGACACATTATTACTAAGCAGAATTTTTAGTCTTGAATTTGAAGGTGTCGAGACAGTTGACTTGTCTCGACACAACTATCTGCTGGGTGTCAACACTTATTTTAATTCTTCACTGTGTCGAGACAGTTGAATTGTCTTGACACTTCAGTCTTCCGGGTGTCGACACTTGTTTAAGTCTACACTTTAGTCTTCATTATGTCGAGACAATTGCATTGTCTTGACACTACTGTCTTAAGGTATCGAGATATCTGACTAGTCTCGACACAACTATCTTGATCTTCAAAGTGTCAAGATAACTGACTTGTCTCGACACTGTTGACTTAAACTTCAAGGTGTCGAGATAACTGACTTGTCTCGACACTACTGTCCAGAAACTTCAAGGTGTCGAGATAATAGACTTGTTTTGACACTGCTCTCTTGAAACTTCATGGTGTCGAGATAACTGGCTTGTCTCGACACAGCTATCTTGAAACTTTATGGTGTCGAGATAACTGGCTTGTCTCGACACAACCGACTTGAAACTTCAAGGTGTCGAGTTAACTAACTTGTCTCGACACAACTCTTGCAAAGGTGTCAACATAGTTGAAGTGTTTCGACACTTTTGTACCTAGCCATTTCTCTGCACTTCAACTTGCTAGGTATCGACTGTCCTGACTTCACTCCGCACTTTTAGCTATATAGCGTCGAGTGAACTTGCTTCACTCGGCGCTTTTGGACTTAAGCAATTTTCTGCTTTTCTAGTCAGCTTCTTTGAATCTACCCGTTAACATAACTTGGACCACCTGCCCAATCAGTGTGACATAAGCAACCTGCATGCATGAACTGAAACATACATCAAATACATACTTGTGTATATCATTGAGTTGAAAGGGCTTCTTCAAATCAGGTATATTGTTTCCAATGTACCCAACACTTCCCCTCAACAGGAGCATCCATTTAGGTAGTATCCCCCCCCCCCCCCGCAATGTCTGCACAGATCTATTCCACCACATTTCCAGTCAATCTTTCAACTATTTTTGTTGGGGTCTCTTCAGAATGAGAGCTACCAAGTTGAGTCCTTGTTGCAGGTTCTGAGTACATAGAAACCTGAGCACTTATATCACTTCTGGTCTCTTCAGAAGAGTCAAACAACTGAGGGTCATGAGGCTCTTCCTCTCTGCTTTCAGAAAAGCTTCTTCCAGTACTTTCCTCAATGATGATTACAACTTTTTTTTCTTCTTCTCAGTTGTTTGTTGGTATGGTAGCAACACCCTATCCCATCTGTCAAACATTTTTGAGCTAATGTAAAAATTTGTGAACCGCAAAAAACGGGAAACCAAGCGCAAGAACACTCAACCTATCTGAAGCCAAATAAATCAGATGCACTCGAAGAGTGAGAAAACCTTTTACTATCAACAATCTTTATAAGGAGAGGTATACATGGCGAGACATGATTTACCAATGTACCCGATGGAAGAAAAACAAGAAATACAAAACTAGTCACGTGGTATCAATAAGATACCGCCGACTCTACCAAGCTGCCTACAAAGTCCGCTGAAGTCGCTTAGTCGCCAAACCACAACCTATCCATGTAGACAACCCATTATTCCAATATCGAAGAAATCTATCTGCTAATTAACAAGCCTCCTAACCGCGAGGTCACCTAGCCGCCAGATCTCCGCGAATTGTTGTTGCCGAATTGAACCAGCTGCCAGAAGAAGACAGCTTATTGAACTGAGAAAAAGGTTGCCGAAGAAAGAAGACCGCCTGGCCGCGAGCCGTGACCTACTACTGACTACCGATTGCTAACCGCAGAGTCCGAACTAATCCCTGACTGAAGTCAGAACCAAGTCGCTGTATAACGCCTCCATCTGTCCCATGGAATATAACGGTGGGTCCGGCCGGGGCCCCACGCCATACTTCACAGACAAACGACGGAATCACGTATGAATATCAAAATCACATTCTACTCGCATCCTAGCTCAGAGCATTTGATTGATTATTTTGCATCAAGTTCCCGACAACGACGCCAAAAACTTGATGCGGGTTAAAACTCCAAAAATTATGAAGGGCCCGCGGCCCCCCGGGCGGTTTATTTAGGAAAAGCGGATTTGGTTTTATTTAGAAAATGGGGCGCGCAGATTTATTTATTTGGATATAAAACTGTTTAGATCGAGTTTTAACAAAAGGAGGCGAGTGTACCTATCGTGAGTAGTACATGATATTCTAGTGTGGAATATCGAGGTCGAATTGTTCTCGGGGTCGGGTTGATTATTTATACTCTTCCTTGGAGGGGACTATTATTTTACCGCTAATTACTTGTTGGGTATTTTTATATATATATAAAAGCAAAAAGAAAGACAAAAAATAGAAAATGAAAGCATTAAAGGGTGGAGCCGATGAAGAGCTTAGCTCGACTGCATCGAACAAAATTAGAACTAAAATAAACTTTTAATAAAAAGAGATCCTAAGTTTCAAATTAATTAAGGCGGAGACTTGGCCGTGGAGGTTTCACTGAAATGAGCTCACCTAGTTATAGGGATATCGCTCACCTGAACGCTAAGACTATTCGACCGGGCTCTTGTCCGACGAAGGATTCCTCTTAACGCCTGCATTACGCTAAGAACTATGCTATTGGGTGGGGAACCCAATCCGATAGAGTTTGCACGCATCCTCTCTCGAGAGTTAGTGCGGAACTCTTTTACCAAGGTAACGCCCCGAAAATCATTTTTGAGCTAATCGCGTCCAAAAGAAATTTTGGTGCCTGTATAGGGGTACACAGCTTAGGACACGGGCATGTCCAAGGTCGCGTCTTTCTTTGTGTTTGGCCGGCAGTGTCTAGAGAAGGACACGGTAGGAAACACGGGTTGTGCGCAGTTTTGACACGGGCATGTCAGGGGTGACACGGGCGTGTTAATACCCGTGTCCCCACCCATTTTCAGTAGGCACGTGATGGTTGGAGGGATGGTTATATGTGACACGCCCCTGGTCACGAGAATGTCGAGGACCCGACACGGGCGTGTCAGGTTGAGACACGGGCGTGTATTAGCCCGTGTGGTTTTTCTGTGTTCGACGATCGTGCCTGGATCGAGGCACACGGCCTGGGACACGGCCGTGTGCCAGGCCATGGTTCGGCCCAGGTTTAAGGAATTTTGTACTGATCTGAGCCGTTTGTTTTCTTTAAGTAAGATCTAACGACCCCGATGTGTTCCTGCTCTGTTAAGGCCAGGAATGGTGGTTTAACTCCTCATTTCTCCCTTAAGCTTTCTATTTCCAAGGAGTTAGAGCAAGGAGGAAGGAGGAGTATTCCGGCCGCCGGCGGAGCTTCGGAGCACTGTTTAGAGAACCGAGAGCGGATCCGTGGAGGAAATTCCATTGCAAAGACTTCTATCCGAATAGTTTTCCATGGCGCAAAAGCGTACTACAAGGGTAACGATTCTCTACTTGAGCATGTGAAGCTCTCTTACTTTTTGCAAGGGAAACCCGCTCCCGCGAGTGTGCGGCAAGTGTGCGGTGTTCTCTGGGGTTGACGTGAATACTCCCCCTTGTGTTGCATATAGAGTCCGGAATCAAATTACGGACATAAGCATTGTGTGTGAAGCCTACCCGGACATGTTGGTCTGGATTGGTGATGTTGCATTTGTTATGGTTTGTCGGAGAAGACTCCGTGCTTTGGGTTTTCGGGTTTCTACGTGGTAGATTGTAGTAGGGATCCTTGGGGATTAACTCCAAGGCGCACCCGAAAAACTGAGCGGAATCGTTTTTCTGCTAATGTGGTGGTCAGGGAACCGGCTGTTGGAACACCCTATTACTGATTTGGGCAAGGATAACTATGTCCTTTAGGAAATCTGTTTTGACCTCCTTGTATAGATCTAAAGGTCAACTAGAATTGAGTCTAAGGGTTAGTATTTAGGTTTGGAAGCTGCCTTCAAGACCCTCAAGACCAGATATTTCAGTTCAGGAGACTAAGTCATTTCGTCGAACTCCATTCGACGATCTCTGAGCTCACCTCGACGAATCGTCGAACTCCATTCGATGATCTCTTAGCTCACCTCGACGAATCGTCGAACTCCGTTCGACGATCTCTGAGATCAACTTCAACGCGTTGTCGAACTCCATTCGACGATCTTCGAGCTCAGATCGACGTTCCTGTCTCTAGTTTGTTTCCCTATCTCTGAGCTCAGTTCGACGATAGTTGAGCTCAGATCGACGCTTTCTGCTTCAGTCTAAGTCCAGTCTCTGAGCTCAGTTCAACGATAGTGGAGCTCAGGTCGACGTTTTTCTGAAGAGATCGACGTTTTTCAAGATTCAAATTCAGACAGTTATGGAATTATTCTCAGCATTTATGTCAAGGATCTTGTAGCCGTTTCAATTAATCTGGAGCAAGTTTCAAGGGATTTTCAAAGGAATGTTTTATCGGACTTTCCTCCAGAAGACAAAATGCAGTTAAGAAAGTCATTTATGACAGGCTAACGACTATCTTGGACAGAGAAATATCCTATTCAGATCTAAGGAATAAAAGATCAATGATTTTTAATTCCTGTTGGACATCATCAACAACAACTATTACAACAAGAACAATAGAAAGAGAGAGTTGCAGATATTCTCAGTCTTAGAATTCATACAAGAACACACATCACAAAAGGAGATCAACATTCTGAAATTTCTAGATCCCTTTCTGATTCCAGTGTTCAAAGGCCATCATCATTCAAGACTCCAGACACCTCACATTTATGTTGCTGCTGGAATCATCTTTTGCTGGAGATCAAATCTTCTGAAGGCCTATCACCCTACTGCAAAGCTTCACTTCCTGAACAACTATAGATCTCAGGGGGAGCTTTGACAACATCCACTATCTTCTCTCTGATTGTTGACAGAGAAGATCATCTCACCCCTCTCTCTCTACTGTAAAGGGTTTATCAAACTCCCTTCAAAAGTTTGTGCTGGTTTCTGAGACCTTGTCAAAACTCAGTGGTGGTAAGACACCTGATCAAAAAATCTGGTTTGGTTTTTGAGTACCTTATCAAAAGCTCATTGGTGCCCAGGACACATGATCAACTCATCCTACAGTGGATTCCTACCTAGGGTGGTAGAAGAGTGGATGTACCCAGATTGGTTGGGGAACCACTACAGCTCCTTGTGTCATCTGGTTGCTTATTTTCTTTTGTTTTCTGGCTGTGGTTTGTGTTTGTTCTGTGATTGCTTTTTGATTAGATAGTTGTTGTAGTTCATTTGCTTCCCTGTTCACTTAGGAATACAACAAGAGTTGTAAAAAGTTTTTAGCAAGCAACATACTCTATTCACCCCCCCCTCTAGAGTATATCAGATCTAACTTGTACTTTCAATTGGTATCAGAGCGAGGTTGGTTAAAATACCACACCTTAGTGGTTGCACAGGCTAACACCTGAACCCAAAGATCCCTCTAGTTAGATCTGCTTGTTTTAAGTTTGTTATTAGAATTATTTCTTCACAAAACATGGCCCAAAACAAAGATTATGCTAGCACCAGACCTCAAGTGTGCAATCTATCTAAGTTTGCACTTTGGAAGGTAAGGATAAGACTGTACATGAACTCTATTGATGAAGACATTTTCAATTCTGTTTTGACAGTATGTCCAAGACCCCCAGAAAATACAAGTACAAGTGCTGTTCCACCTCCTTCAGGAACAGATGCAGAAATCAAGAAATGGAAAGTGGCAGATGCTAAGACTATGAACATTCTAGCCCAGACTATGTCTGATGAAATATTCCAAAAGGTAGCTGAATACAACTCAGCAAAGGACATCTGGGACAAGTTATCTGAGATAGTCTCAGGATCTGCTGATGAGAGAAAAGATAGAAGATCTCACCTCATAAACCAATATGAGAATTTCAAGAAAGGAGAAGCTTAGTCAGTAGCAGATATGTATAATAGACTCAGTCTCATAGTCAATGAGCTGAAAACATTGGACAAAGAGATCTCATTAACTGAGCTCAATGATAAAATCCTAATGTGCTTCCCAAGCACTTTGGACTCAAGGATCTGGCCAATCAAGGATGCCAGAAGCCTAAATGAGATCACAACTGAAGCTCTCTTGGGCAAGCTAAAGTATTATGAGCTGCTCATCAAGAATGGAGAAGAAGAGCAGAAGGCTGCCTCACCAGCTACAAGAAAAGAAAAATCAATAGCTTTCAAAGCCATTGAAGATCAGTCTGAAGACAAGGTCACAGGCAATGAAGAGCTGCTAAGCCTACAGACCAAAAGGTTTTACAAAATGGCCAGGAAGGATTTCAGGAAAAGATCACACAGAGAGCATGACAAGCCAAGGTATGAAAAATCAAATAACAAAGAGATTATTTGTTTTGGATGCAGGAAACCAGGCCACATTGTGCCTGACTGTCCAGAAAATAAAAACAAGGACAAGAAGGACAGGAAAGAAAGGAGAAAAGAAAAGGACTTCAAGAAGAGCAGCAATGGCAAACCCTCCTCCAGCAAGAACAATAACCTGAACTTATGCGAGAACACATAAGCCGAGGGATCTTTTGCAGGGCTCCTATCATATAAAGAATCCCATACATATTTATACGATAGGGTGTCGGTTTTCTATAAAGCATACATATAAAGATTTCTGAAATAAACCTTAACTTATAAGCACGCTCACACGAACTTATAAACCAAGGGGTCACTTTGCAGGGCCTATTGTATAAAGCGTCCCATACCAATTTATACAAAAGGTGTCAGGGTTGAATGCAATGGTTATGCTATGAAATACAATTATGTCATGTTGTGAACATACAAGTGCAACACACCCACTCGACTCTGTGTACACAGACCTTTAGTTCCCCCTTTCTAGAGGCAAACCTCCCAGGATACCTCCGTAGTGGCAAACGGAAGCGGTGGGTTGGGCCTTGCCCACCGCTAAACCAGTAATTGCACTACCAGTCAGACCTATCGTACGCCTCAATGCTGGTGCACTAAGCGGAGCTCCTGCATACTCTTACTAGCTGGCACACCGGGCTTTACTTGGCCAAGTGCTAAACCACACTTGCCGAATCAACGTATTGACGTCAGTGCATTGACTCACCAATATCGAAGACCCACCATCTTTACTTTATGTACATGCAAATGATGCTAAAGATTACGGCAGTGAACCAGTCGCACAAGTAATATAAAATGGGCGAGTTTTTCCAAGTATCGATCTCTCAAGGAACACAGTAAGGTGGTGTTAATTTCGAGGAGGACTTGAGATTGAAGTCCTTAGGTCAGAGTTAACTAAGGGGGGTTTTGATATTTGCGGAAAAAGAAAGTAAAAATCTAACAACTACTCCTATGCAATGCCGCTATGTGATGCTTCGTCAGGCGGGATGGAAGACTAGTCGGGCCGCTATGCACCGAATCACTAGGCGGATGGGCGAGTAGGATTGCGGATGAGGTGATGAGAATGGCGGAATGAGGGTCGTGTGTTGGGTCCGGCGTTCCTTCACTTGACCTGTGGCGCTCTTCTACTTATTTAAGAAATTAAGTAGCGCCCTCTCCAACAGTCCGGGCTTTTGGTGCAGTTGGGTATGCGCTTGATCCTTCAATTGGTATCAGAGGAGGTCACGTGTTCAAGACCGGGGGAGCACTATTAAATCCTGATTTTTCCCTTCTACCTATGTGGGTCCGGCGGGTCAGGCAACCGTGGACATGTGGTAACCCCACCTCTGAGCCGTGCAAACGTGGACATGTGGTAACCCCACCTCTGAGCCGTATGGGCCATGTGGTAACCCCACCTCTGAGCTATGTGGGCCATGCGGTAACTCCACCTCTGAGCCGACGGGTTGTGCTGGACGCCGGGGGGGGGGGGATTGTTGGGTCCGATGTTCCTTCACTTGACCCGTGGCGCTCTTCTACTTATTTAAGAAATTAAGTAGCGCCCTCTCCAACAGTCCGGGCTTTTGGTGCAGTTGGGTATGCGCTTGATCCTTCATCGTGAGCACCTCTTCGCTACGCACGCCACTAGCAATTGATCATGCGGCAAGGGTGGATGGTGGTGGATGGAATATGGGCGCACCTCAAGCAATTAAAGCGTAAAATAATACATAATCACATAGACATTAATCTAATAAAGTTTACATCTAAAGTGCAATAACATCAATATAAATGAAGTTTTAACACACATATACAACAATAAAGGAAGAACAAGTCAAGAGATCGACTGAATCCGAAGTCTTGCTGAGGATTCAAGGTTGGAATTATCGGGTTGTCACTCCGCATCCAAGCTCGGTCCTCAACTGCGTCCGGGGTAGAGAAGGGCTGTCACCACCTTCCAATGGCCCGTCTTCTTCGTGTCACGATAGCGGACGAAAGTTGCAAGCTTCCCTTTGCTTGATGGCTATGGAGTTGAAGCTTGAAATGAACCCAAGAGATGATGGAGGAGGCCGAGAGGAAGCTCCGGCTTGGATTTGGCGGTGAAAGCTTGCCCGGAGCACCTCCCTAGGGTGGAAGATGATGAAAAATGGCGGAGAAGGCGGAAAACGGTGGAGAAATGTCGAGCGATCCCTGCTCCTGAATTAGGGCGAGACCTGCGATATTTATACAAAGTAGAACTGAACAATGCACACGATCACGGGCGCACGACCAGTGGTCGTGCGCACTATGTCCAGTGATCGTGCGTACTGGCATGGTAGATTAGGAAGAAGAACTGGGATAACGCGCATGAGCAGTGGTGCACGACCAGTGGTCGTGCGCACTAAGTTCAATGGTCATACGATTACCCTAGACAAGACTCCAGAAAAGAAGAATCAATGCACACGATCAGTGGAGCACGACCAGTGGTCATGCGCACTGTGTCCAGTGGTCGTGCGATTACCCCAGGCAGATTCTGGAAAATAAAGAGTAGTGCGCACGATCAGGGGCACACGATCAGTGGTCGTGCGCATTAGATCCCATGATCGTGCGCAGTATTCCTGTTTCACAACCATCCCGGAACACACACACGACCCCTGTACCGATAGGAAAAACAAATCACTAATCTGTGCAGACATTCCAGGCAATCACAAAAAGAAGTACAAACAATAAAAGTAACAAACTACACAACCACAGGCATAAATGTGCACTTACTCATAAAAAGGACATAATAACAAATATGAACAAATAAAGCTCTAAAGTGAAGTGCATCAACGAGAAAACAAGCCCAGATGAGTCCGAAAATAGGTATATAAAATGGACTCATCACACCCCCAGACTTAACTATTTTCGCGTCCCGAGCAAACAAAATCGAAGCAGATAGGGAAAAATACTAGCTAACAAAGAAATTGCGATATAAAGTACCATGCGAAGTCGCATGTTCGCACACGCAAAAATATAATAGAAGAAATTTCTAAGTATGCAAAATAGTTTATATTTTTCACAATGCGTATCAACATTTTATTATTACTCAAAAATGGAATCACGATGAATCATCCGGTCATCCGTAGGGAGAAAGTAGACTAATCTCTAGGCGAGAATTGTCAAATATCGAGGCTCGGGATAACCTCCAAAGGAATCCACCAATGTCGGCGACCATATGCTTGCCCTTTCACTCTCTCTCCACGACACTAGTTAGACTCAAGCATGAATCTGTAGGACTTGGAGTATAATATAGGCTTAGGCGAAGGCGTGGTATACAAAGGTAAACAAGACAGACACGCACACTCAAAATAAGATCGCCCGAAAACGCTCACAGCTGAACTCAACGGACAAACACGTGCGGCGCACCACCACACTTGGACTTTTGACGGTGCGTGCACGCCCATAACAAACACAACTCAACAAAATTTCACAACTCAGCAATAATATATATAAATATTCAATTTTTTTGTATTCCTCATTGGGAATTTTCTTTTTATTTACTATCATATTATTTTTTTTCTTTCCCTTTTTTTGTCCAAATAGCCAAAAACAAAATATGAAAACACGGCAACACCACAAGATGCATAAACACCAACATAACTGCCCACACAAAACAGAAACAAACTACAACAAAACAAACTAACCGAGCGACCACATTTAGATGTGCAAGTAGGAAAGGCTATATAGCTATGGTAGCGCGGCGAAGGGATGTCAAAGGAAGGGAGAGGCTCAACGGGGGGTAGTAACAGATAGATGTCGTGAATGGTAAAAGGCTCAAACTAGACAAAGGGACGACCCACATCATGCGCGCACTTGACTAACCATGTACCCATGCTTCGAGAGTAGCTTGGGGCAAGTTCTTAGCCAGCGAGAAAGACTATCCATCCTCCCAACTCGAGCAATACGAACCTAACGGCCGTCTACACACATCCCTAAGCTACCGTCGGATTCACACCGGATTCACCAATTTTTGAGTAGAATAAAAAGTATTTACACAATTAGAAAAATATAAAACTATAAACATACAGAAAAATTAAATCTACTCTAATTTCTACACTAGAGAAGAGCACTCGACTAGGAGTACAACAGGGTCAATATTTTACTCTATCTCATAATCCTATGTCAGCACCATAATTTTCCCAAATCATACAAAAGAAACGAGTTTAACCCGCAGCACGCAAAAAGCTAAGCACGCGCTCATGTGGGTGCATTGGTGTGTGATGCAATGAACTAATCAAAATATAACAATAAAAGCTTCTAGTATGCACAAGAAATGTGCGCGTGCAATAGGTAACAAATAATGGCTCTCCCCCGGACTTAAACTAAACTACACAGCACATGATAGAGAAATTAAAATAATAAAGAGCTAAGGGAAGAGGTTACCCAATGCTCAGCTAGTGAGCATACCAGAAGACGCGTGGAAACCTGAAGTAGGCCCGCCATACGAAGAATCACAACCCCGCCAATGCGATTTGCCATGAATACCTACAGGGGTGAGCTCCGCAAAAACCAAAGAAAAATAGAAAATACAAAGAAATGCTAAAACTAAGCTAGACATGAAAAATAAAAATGCTGGAAATAAAAGATAAGTACTGGGGTTATCGTCATCCCAGCACGACTTATTCGACTACGAAAAGGTTATAGCTAATGGGCCTATGAAAAGAAAAATGCACAGGTAACTGTTCCAAAATCCATTTCGGTAACGGGTACCGATACGGCGATAGAACAGTTACCCCTCTACCTAAATAGTAATAACTGCCCAACACAGGTAGAAGAAATAGGAAGAAAGAAGAGAAGGAGCGCTGGTCCTCACTCTTCTCACCACAAAACACATCCTTGCCTAGCAAGGTTTTGTCCACCACAAGTTCGCTGGGGGCGAAGGTGACGGCAGGGGCTTCCACTGTGAAGGAGGTAGGAACCTCCTCACACAAGAGGATGCACTTGTCGACAGCCTGAGCGCAAGGCTCAACGTCAACCAAACTTACCCGTGGAGATTCAACCTACACATGCTCAAATAAGGAAGGGGGGGTCAAGAAATAAAAGAGACGAAGAACATAAAGAAATAATCGGGGGAGTGATCCCGGTTTCACTCCCCAAAGGTTAAGGTAGAAAAATATCGTCAGCAAGGTCAGGCTATAATAATTGTTGGAGGGCTATAATGGGAGGTACACAAAATAATCACCCGGTACCCCTATAATAATTGTTGGAGGGCTATAATGATATTTTTAGCCTAAATCCAGAAATTCATAATTTTCCTAATTTATCTGATAATTTATTTATTTATTCTAGTGATCCAAAAATCCAAGTTTGAACACCAAGTACCCATTTCAAATAAGCAAATGCTCTACAAAATTTATGATAAATTCAATACGACTATTCAACATGTAATCCAGTGTCTCCCAATTTTTTGCAGGAAAATAAGCATCTGAATAAACTATACGTCAAATCCCCAAAATTATGGGTTTGTAAAGCATATACTGCAAATAATCATCTAAAAATCATGAATTCATTTCTCCAAGTGGTTATTAACCTAAAATTATCAGAGACCCAATTTCACAATTTTGCAATAAGTAAATAGCTCTTAATAATTTATTGACCATAATTGCACCTTTCCAAATTTGGGAAGGAAATAATAAAGTTGTTCAACTAAAATTTATAACAAAATTCAGGTATAATCATTTTGACTTAAAACATCTCCTGCCCAAATTTCATGAGTCTAGAATGAATAGTGTGATCATAATAAATAAAATACCATTTAGGGTCACATCATGTATAACAAAGGGGGTGCTTGTAATATTACTCATAAAATTCCAATAAATTCACCAGAGGTCCTAACTAACTTAAAATCCATGCAACCTAAGTTTCACACCTTTGTAGTAAGTTTAGGTGGCTTATTCTACACAAAAGGTGGATATGCCCTAAACTAGGGTTAGGGATTTGAGAGGTCTATCCATCTCCAAATCCTCTAAGATTCATATCAGAGGGTTTTGGCTACCCTAGCATCATTTCTACCAAGTTGCAAGATCACACAAGGGCATGTGACCCCATGCCCTTCACAACACTCAAGAGCCCCTCCTTAGGGTTTGAGTTTGGATCCTTGGGCAAAACTTTCCTAAACCACCCCATAATCCCTATGAGGGTGTCTAAGGTTATGTCAAGTCAGTGATCAAAATCCCAACTTCTGTTAAGGTGATTAAACCACCCAACCTCAAGGTGCACTTTTTACTTAAGAACCCCTCATTAAGGTAAAATTAGGGTTATCTCATTTCCTATCCAAAACACATCAAAATGAGGTGAAAAGTTATACAAAGACATATCATGAGGCCAGGGACCACTCACCAAAATTTGGGATGGTTTGGAGGTAGTTAGGCCACCTAATTAATTTACCCTATTATTATTAAATAAATATAAAAACCATAGACAAATTATCTCCTAAAATTCCCATTTTTGGACAGACCCTAGATATAGCTAAGGGTGACCCGCTGCCCAAATTTCATGTCTTTTGGACAAGGAATGATGAGTGGGCACCCTTTTTAATTTCAGGATAGCCCTAGGTATAGGTACCGCCAAAATGGGTGCCCTAGTCCAACCAAAGGTCCAAATTGATTCAAATCAATTTTGAATTAACGTAGACATATAGAGATACAAACTTCATGTTGGTGACTTCTTCAGTAGAGGAGCCTAGGTATTGTTAAAAATTAAAACCATCGCTAGCAAAAAGTGTGACAGAAATGATATAGAAATGAAAATTAAATGATTCTTATCAAAACTAGAGCACGAATCTTGCCGTAGATCCACTGGCCCGGGCTCATCGTCTACCTCCAGCTAACGGCTGAGATAGCCCGAGCCTGGAGCCACTTCCAATCGTCATTGCGGACCATCCCAGCACTTCCCCGGCCTGCCACTTCCACCAACACCTCCACCGAGGTGGTGGCTACTGACTTGCACAACCGCCGAAGGGGCGGATTCCGTCGGTTTTAGCAAGAAAATTCTCGGCCCTAAACCATGAAAACCAGGAACTGGTTTGGGCTCAATTGAGCCCGATCCTTGGACCTAAATATTGCTATGATCTAGCCATGATGTAAGGAGAGGAGGATGACCTTGTCGTCGGCCAGAAGTCTAGAAGATCGCCTGAAAGCCATTCCTGAAGACGGCTCCGCTCGGTTTCTGCAACTGCATAGTGGGGGGGGGGCTTGATTTCTTCAGGTAAGGATTGGGAAAGACTTCTCTCGACCAACTGATGGTGTTTAAAGCCTCAGTTGGGGAGGGGAGGGGCTAGATTATTAATGCCCATTAAAGCCATTATTGGCTAGGCTCGGCCATGGAGGAGGGGGGCTGAACTAGGCCTTGGTGGCCAGGGAATTGACTGGAAACTTCTCCCCTTCCTCAGGGGAGTTGAATTTAACCATTAAGGGTGGCCTTTGTCCTCCCCTTAGCCGAGCCCCTTTCATCCCCTCCTTCTTTCTCTCTCCTCCATTAACATGGAATTGAGCTCACCCTCTCTCCTAGTCACCAAGTTGACTTAGTCAATCTAGAGAGCAATTTGCAGCCCATCCATGCACATTATTCCGTAAAGGAGGTACATGAGGAGGCTTGGGCGTGGGCTAGCCCCTTTTGGGCTAGGTTGACCCAAAATAGGCTTGGGTTGACTTTGGTCTTTTTGACCTTTGGGAGGCCCCCAATGGATCCTTGGTGACCCATTGACCTCACCTTAGGGTTAGGAGGTATAAATGGGGTCCACCTGTCTAGGGGATGGTCAATTGACCCAATATAGTTCAGTTTCACCCATTTAGGGCTATAGTTGACTTTGGTCAACCTAACCACCTTGACTGCCCTCCAAGGGTCCTTAGTGACCCCTTGACCCCATTTGGGTCTAGGAAGACCCTGGTAGGGTTAGTTGGGCTTAACTAGGACACACTACCCTTAATTAGGGCACCTTGCACAATGTAGTCCTACAGTGGTCCTAGATCAACTTTGCCACCCTGAGTCGACTCCAATGGACCCTTAACGTTCAAATGAACTTTACAATGGATTGGTGAGGTCGTGGTGTGGTCTTGAAGTCTTGCTGAAGCCCCATGATCACCTTAACTAGGGTTCATAAATCTACTATTTACATACCATAGTGGTCTCATCTACATCCCTAGGTCTACTTGGCCTCCTTGGGCTTCCTAGGGTTTTGTCATGACCTAGTCATGACAAAACCACTCCTAGGGGTCTAGTTGTTTGAGGGATGTTACAGACTGAAGGGTTAGAATGATGAGAAGGAAATACACTTGATCAAGAATCACCTCAGCAAGAGTAGATTAAAAACACGATAAATAAAGCTAAGCTTAATAGGGTAAAGGTCTTTGACCGTGGAGGTTCCTAAAGCTTGAACATGCTTCTCTAGAAGTCGTGCCCAACTGAGTTTAGGAAGGTCCGACCGACTCTCGTCTAAATCGGAGGCCTAAAGCTCGCTTTAGGCGGTGAACCCCACTATTGGATTTTACTCCAATCCGGGAGATTTGGACGTCTGCCTCTCTCGATGGGTGCGTACAACTCTCTTTACTCTTGAGTGCTCACTTCAAACTATCGGCCTCTCGGCTAGACAAGAATGAAAGCAAAGGTGGATAATATATATCGATAATATATCTCCAACCCATGAAAAATCAAGAGTAATTCAAGGCCAAAAACCTAAAAATAGAAGGTGAACTCAAAGAATCATAACTTAATCACTTGAACCTCAGATCATCAAGATCAAGTACAAGGAGGATTAGTTACTCATGGTGAAGTGGAGGAGGGGGGATGAGTAGTGAAGCATAAAGAACACAAAGTATAAAGGGAAGAGAAAACAACACTTCTTTATATTAATCTAAAAGAGAGCTTACAACTTGGAACTGAAAATTACAAGCGCAATGAAAATTGAAATCATATTCTAGACCTACCATTAGCAACTAAAGCAATTACAAAGGCTACTACAAAAGCTTAAACTAAACTAAAATTAGGAAAAACTAAAATGAGAAAGAGAGAGAGAGAGAGAGAGAGAGAGAGAGAAGCATGAAAACTTCATAAAACAAAAGGGCAGCACTTCCTTACACACTCTAGAAAAACAATCTGGACTCACGGTGGGTCTGAATTTATAAAAATTCAAGAGGAGGTGACACGGCCGGCGACACAGCCGTGTTGGTGGTCGTGTCCCATACTGGTTGACTTCGGGCTTTGGTTCTGGCATGAAATGATCATTGCAACGCCAACTATCTAGCACTCCCATGCTGACACGGCCAACGACACAGCCGTGTTGGTGGCCATGTACTCTGCGGTTGATGGGCTTCGACGGGGTGCACATTAATGGCGGGTTGCATGCGCTGAGGAGATGGCGACACGCCTGGCAACATGGCCGTGCTGGTGGCCGTGTCCTGCTCTGGAAATACATCGACTCCTGGTGACACGGTCCATGTTGACACGACCAACTTGACACGGCCAGAGACACGGCCAGCAACACGGCCGTGTTGCAGGCCGTGACCTGGTCGGGATGAACTCTAGACTTTCCTCTGGTGGTTGATTCTTTGGGAACAGGTGACACGCCCCATGACACGACCATGTTGGTGGCCGTGTCAGGTCATTTTGGGTGAAAATTGAGAAAACCTGAAAAAGAGCACAAAAACATTAGTGGCATAAATAAATACAAGAAGAAGGGACATATAAGCTAATAAGACAAGATTTTCACAATAAAAGACATAAATAAAACTCTAATAGCTTAAATACCAAACACACTATCATCTACATCTACATTGATTTGCAAAGAGCAGACATCTTAAACAAACCCTTGGATGAAAGGAATCATCTGTTCTTTATAAATCAGCTTGGTATGATCAATGGAGAGGCCTTAATTTAAATTTCTGCCTGAGATCGAAGAATTTGCCTCAGTTCGTCGAACGGAGAACGACGAACTGAGAAGAGTTCTAGAGAAATTCATCTAACTGAGATCGACGAACTCTCTGTGTGTGAAGATCTTTTCGTCAAACGAAGATCGATGATATTGCTTCAGAAAATTTTCGTTGAACTGAACTCGACGAAATGTTTTCACTTCTTCTGACTGAGATTGACGAATTCTTTTGCCAATAAAATATTTCGTCAAACCTACATCGAAGAATCTTTACTTTTCGTCGAACGGAGTCTGCCGCTTCATATTCTGAAAACCATATATCTAGGTTTTCTTCGAGCTCCATCCCGCGCTTTATGTTCCCTTGCACTTGATCTCTTTGTTTTTTGTTGCAGGCGAACGAATGGCGATTCCGGCGAACAACCGTGCTGCAATGAAGTTCGACACTGGATTTGATGTTGATTTCGACTCGTTATCCCATACTGATCAAGTATTCATCAACATCCTCCTATTGTGTGAGGAACAAAAACTAAATAATTTCATGACTACACGAATCAAGATATCAACCCTTAAAATAAGGAAATGGGTTTACTCTGCAACGTCTCCTGATGCACACGCCATAATAGGCACTATCAGCGGGACTAAGGTTATTTTGTCTCCTACAGTTCTTACAGAAATATTTGATTTATCTATCGGAAAAGATGACATAGAGATAGATACTATTGAATATGAGAGTATGCTGAATACTATGGGGCACACAGAAGGAAACCCCAATAAACTGTTGAAAAAGAATCTGTCTGTCCAATATAAGTTTTTGGCAGACATAGTTGGCAAAGTGTTGTTGGGCAAACATATCGCACACGATTACATCACCAGGCACTAGTTCCTTGTGATGTGTGCTCTGGTTAACAAGAAATAGATAAACTAGGGACAGATATTGTTTGAGTTAATAAAGAGGAAAAACACAAAGAAGGAAGTGTATTTTGGAAGGATTCTGGGAATCTTTCTTCAAGAAAAGGCTCCTGAACTACTGGTCTCCACGATAGTGTTCATTAATGCCTCGAAGAGGCTTACCTCTGCCCTTTTCGGCAGATGGGAGAGGACCATCACAAAGCCATCTAGGGCTTCTACCTCCTCCAGGGTTTTGAGGGTACAAGAGCTGCACCAGATAATCCCCTACCCCCAGAAGTTGTCCCCTCCACAAACATTCCAGCCATCCAAATTCCTACTCCTCCATCTCAACAACCATCTTCTTCTCCAGTTCATACTTCCACACCAATTTAATCCCCTACACATCAATCAATTCCAACACCAACTCCATCTCCTCAACATCTGCCAACACTAATTCAATCTCCACAACACATCACACCACCTCCATCTCCACTTCCATCTCATCTGGATAACATCTCATCCATACCATCTTTTGATCTATTTTCATCTCTCATCCAATCTCCATCACCTCCTAATGAACACATGCCAGACATCACCACTTTCCCTTCATCCTCCATCCTCCCTATTTCAGTATCAACTCAAACACCCTCTGAGTTTATGGAAATGGATTCTCCCTCCCTTCCATCCATTCTGGAACTCCTTACTCCACTCATCGCAAATCTTATAGCAGAGGCCATTAAACCTTTTGCTGACTCCATTGCCTCTCTGTCTGCCATCATCTCTTCTGCCTCAACTGTCCCTTGTTTTGGGGGCCTGGCTTCAGGACTCTCTGAAACTAGGCAGGGGGAGATACTCAATGAAGAAGCTCCAGTTTCTTCTCCTCCAGCAGATCCAACAGATAGAGCAACAGTTGTGCAGACAAATGAGCCTTCAGATGTAGATATAGATGTTACAGCTTTTGATATTGATATGTTGTGTACAGATACAACTATAGAGACTGCAGAAATAATAACTGTTGGTGATTGTATTGTCAATCCCACTGTTGATTTATTCAGTTTATTAAATTCTTTTGATAAAATTCATTTGAACTTTCTTCCAGTAGTCTGCCCAAAGCCTTCTATGGTTATTGTACCATACACTTCTCCAATAAGTCCTACAGTTGATAAGCAACTCAAGGCCAGCTTTGTTAGAACAGAGCCACCAACTGTATCATCCCCTCCCAAGGCTATTTCTCCTCAAAAAGCTATCTCTCCTCCTACCTATGTAATGGATGACAGTCCCCTACCATATCTTGATGAAATCTTTATGGCTGATATTGAAGAAGAGAATAAGTTAATTTATGAAAACGTTGCTACAATAGTTGTTCCAGAAGTTACAGAACCTCCATTACAGCCTCAGGCTAAGAAACAAATACCTAAAGACATTCTGAAGGCCATTGATGCCTTGTATGACAATCCTCAGGGATATTCTGATGATGAAGATAATGATGATGATTCTGATGATTCTGATAATACTAAAGCCAAGAAGAAGATTGTTAAGAAGAGAAAGGTTGTTCCTAAAGCTGCTCCCAAACCAAATCCCACCCATAACACTCCCTATTATATTCTACAAAATATTACTCCATATCCAGGGATGCCTGCATGGATGTGGCTTTCCAAGAATGAGCAGAAAGCCAGGAAGAAGAGTAGAAGGTACTCTCCTCCTCCTCCATCTCAAAGGAATTAGAGAGGTCCTCCTCCTCCTCCTCCTCCTCCAGCAGCTAGTGCTTCAGGAAGCAGTTCTCAAAGATCTACCTTCTATACTCAAACTTACCAAAGACATAATGGTAGATCTGCCAAATCTCAAAAATGCAGCCAGCAAAGATATTCTTCAAGTAATAGACAGTAACAGCAGCAACAACAACAACAAAAATCATCTAAAATTGAAAAGGCTAAAAGTCCAAAAAGGCCAGATTCTCCACCAATTCCCTTTGTGGATCCTAAACAGGATAATACTACAAGAATGGCCAGATTTCAAGAGCTAGTGGGACTATCCATGATTAACAAAGCCAAAACTGAAGGCAGAGATCCTTCTCAATATTCCACTATGTCATCCTACGGAAAAGAAGAGCTGAAAAGGTATGAAAAGGCTAATAACTTTTTCAATGTAGATGCTTATATGAACTTATATCCAGAGGCTGTTGTACCCGAGCTACCTCTCTCAACATAATTAGTGTTGCTGACATGACAATGTCCAAAAGAGAAGCAACCAATCCTAATAGAAAAGTCAAGTTCACATAGCCTTCTGAGCAAGACAAAGTTATCAAGGAAAAGCAGAAGAAGAAATGAATATCATGTTTAGTTTTGATTTTCTGAACTATACTTGTTTGAACTATCACAAAGCTTTTGATTATGTACATATCTGCTGAATGATTTAAATTTTCTGCCAGATATATTTATTTCGCTTTGTGATCATTTTTCTTTTTATATTATTAGTGACCTCCCCAAAAAGGGGGAGATTGTTAGATCTCTAGTTAGATTTGGGCTAGGTTCACTTATTAGGATGTCTGAACCACAATGTATAACCAGGGTCATGTGTTTTGAGTCTTAGAGTTTAGGCTAAGTCTTTAGGTTCAACCTTACATGGAACAGCCTACAGAAGACCTCAGATTGACTCAAGACTTAGAAGAAATCAAGTTCAGTATATAAGTTCGACGTTCATCGAACTCAGCTCAATGATCGTCGATCGCTGATCGACGAACTCAGAGTTAATTCGCTGAGTTGAGCTCGACGATATTCGAGCTCGGGTCGACGAAGTCTGGATTTCAACTTCAACACATTCTTTCCAGATTACTTTCGCTGAACTCAGATCAACAAAGACATATTATCAGCTCGATGAACTTAGAGCGTAGAATTGGCAAGTTATTCACAGAATGTAGTTTGTAGTGCTCAGGTTGACGAACAAGTTTTCTCAGGTCGACGAACATGATTTCTAAGCTCGACGAACTTAGATCTCCGGTCGATGAAATCTGTTCAGAGGTCGACGAATTCTGTCCATCCAGATTTAGAGTCTTTCCCTCATTTCTGTCCTTATTCCATATTACTTAACAGTAATTTCCTGAAGTAATTAATGCTCATATTATCTGAATATAGCCGTTATTGGCATCATTGATTATGGTCTTCATCAGGTTAATTACTTGCTTAATTTATTGGGACAGTTGGGAAACTCATTAAAGCAAATATTCTCCAACCGATTTTCATTATCCAGGCAGTCTACAATCAATGCAGATAATTCAAAATTCAAAGGAGAATTTGACAGAGAATATAAAATAGATTTTTCTCTTTTCTGTAGACGACAACAAGATAACAGAACCAGAGAATATAGAAACTGTAACACCTCCCCTGTAATGACCGTATAATATGGGTCCGGCCGGGGATCCAACAACATACAGATGCCACAGCTTTAGCATTAAAAGATGATATGAACTACCCAATCTCAAAACTCAAAACCAAACAACAGCAGAAACAGTAAACAAGACCAGAAGTTATCCACATATAAGAGTATCGAAACGGCCTTAGGGCCTTACAACAATAGAGAGGCCAACACTTCAAAAAGATAACATCCAGCATCAATGTGAAAAAGCACTCCTAGACTACCTCAGCATGCAAGCCGGAAAAATAAGAGCATCAAACATACAATGCCGCAAAATAGAGCTAGTACGAAACTTGAATCACTTCATAAGGCTTAGGCCTTTTTGGCCGGCGATCTGGCTCCTGCTTGCGATCCTTGCCCTATAAAATTTGGTGGAAACGTGGGTCAGCAAAGACTGACCTCAAACTGTGTAACAAACACATCTCTTCCTGGCCGCCCCTAACGGACCCCGGGGTACCCCTCCAACCTACAAGTCAGCACTTCGTATACCGTATACATAAACATGTAAAGCTCTAAAAGAACAGGTTGTGATGTCTCAAACAACAAACATATTTTCTATGTTGAGCATATAATAAAAATGAGACTACAATGCAACATGTATGCAAAACCCGGGGTTTACCCAAGGCACCCTATTGCGTATGCAACTAGCACATCATCATAACATCTGGGTACTTCCAATTTCCCCATGGGCGTTAAGCCACAAACAAAAGGGTACTGCAATTCCCCTAACGTCATACAAGCTGCCACACAGAACTCTTGCCAAGGCCCCACCCGCTCATGGTTCTTAGACCCGGGCTTGCCTCCAAGCTCTGACTTCTCGCGTCAGGATTATGTCTCACACACTGACCGATTCTAAGAACCCTTGCTGAACCCCACCCGCTCGTGGCCTCATTGACCAGGCTTGTCCCATGCTTGGTATTCTCACAACTCTCACAGAAAAGGACTAGTCTCGCCGGGACAATCTACCCACATGACTTGCATGTCACGGGATAGCCAGCCGGCCACAGAGACAAAGCCACGCCTTAGCACATCACAATCCATAATCATTCCCACCCTAATCCATCATTTGTACTGCAACGTCCCTGCGCACCAAGGAAACCATCTACAGCCAATGCAGAGCTAACCTTGTCCACTAAGGAAACCATCTATCGCCATTGCGGAGCTAACCCTATTCGGTTCCGGCTACATGTACTCACTCGAGAAATGGGAGAAAACACAAACATCACAAATGTCATCTTGCCGCAACGGATTTCTACAAAATCCTTAAGTCTCGCTATGCAACATCACCGAGTCAGACTAACGATCGCTACTATGGCTTCACCCACAATGCCTAATCCACTAACGGAGCGGATCTATAATGCAAAATCATACCGGGGATGGACTCAATCGACCCAGAGATTCTTCTTGAACCATGGCGACCCAAACCCCTCTCATTTGAGAGTCTGGTGCCCAAAAGCTTGAAAGAAAAGATGCTAAGCACACATCCTAAAAGCTAAGAGGAGAAGTGTTGTTACCTTATGACCCCTCTTCCTAGCCATGGGAACTTAGCCAGATGAAAACTACCGCAATGTATTTGCCTCCGCGGATATGGACTTAGCTCGCGATTTGGGGCTCCGAAGCTTATCCGGCAGCTGGATCACTCCTTCACCTTCTTCCTTGCTCTCCCTTCTCTCTAAAACCTTAGAAAGGGAAACTTGAAGAAGAATGAGGGTTTCAAACCGTATTCCCAGACATAACTCGGCCAGGACAGACCTGAACCATCAGATCCTATTAGAAGAAAACGAACGACCACGATTCACACTTAAACCCAAAACTTCTGGGCCGAACACGACATGAGACACACCCGTGTCCAAGGCCGTGTTCCTCAATCGACGCTGAAACCGTCGCACCTAGAACAGGACACGGGCTCTAAACACACTCATGTCAAATTTGACACGCCCGTGTCACTCAATACACGCCCATCTTCCTGGGCGTGTTCCTCCATTGACACAGGACCAAACACAACCCGAGGAGAACACGGGTACTCAACATACTCGTGTCACATTTTACACGCCCGTATCATACACGAACACGCCTAGGCTCCAGGCCGTGTGACCCTTACCAAGACCTAAACTTGGCTCTGAATGCTGTCCGTCCCTCTTTCGAAATTTGGGGAATTACAGAAACAACATTCAGAAATTCTCTGTGCAGAAAACACTTTGTTTTCTCCTTGATCTTACTAAAGAAGAAGAAGAATCACTATCAAGAGTCTTCTTCAACTTTAACTCCAGAAGCTTCCAAGGATAACAATCTCTGAATCAGTCAGAAGTTCCTGGATTATTTGAAGTCAAGGCTGAAGACCTACACCATGTACAAGGCTCAAAGTGATTTTGAAGGAGTCTTGACAACATCAATCCACTAAGTCTTCTCAGTTGTTTGAGAAAAAGAAAACATCATCAAATCTCTCTCCCCTCCTGTATAAAGGGTTTATTAACTCTCTTCAAAAGTTCATTTGGTTTTTGGGCACCTGATCAAAAGCTTAAAGGGTTGTGAGATCTCCCTGAAAATGGATCTTGTGGTGGTAGTCACCTGATCAAAAACCTGCTAGTAGATTCCTACCAGAGTGGTAGAAGAGTGGATGCACCCAGGTTGGGGAACCACTATAAAATTCTTGTGACATCTGGTTGCCTCTTTTCTTTGTGCTGTGATATATTTCTGTGCTGTGTTAGAGTAGATTAACTTAGACTGTTTTTCCTTTATGTTAATATTGGTATCATTTATTCATTACTCTGATAAAAATCTCAAAACAGCCAAAAAGATTTGAACTACTCTATTCACCCCCCCTCTAGAGTAAATCAGATCTAACCCTTATCTTTCAAGACACTCAGTTGATGAATATTTGCAGTTGTTTCTTATGATAAGGCGCTACCCAGGTGTTGAGTTGGAAAATGAGCAGTCTATGGTCGATAGATTTTATAACGGTCTGCGTGATGATTTACGACTACTGTCGTTAGGACCAAAGTTACTTGAATTCCGAGCGTTGGTGGAGTCGGCTAGATCTTTGGAAGGAGATTTGGCAAAAGTCAACCAGACGTCAGTGTTCAGGGTACCAAACTCTGCAGGTTCGGCAAAATTTAAATGCCGAAGGAGGAGGATTAAGAGATTTACAACATCTACTAGTCGAGCTTCATATACTTACTATACTTGCGGCAAGTTAGGACACTTAGCCCGAGATTGTCGGGATGGTGCATAAAAGACAAAGAAAGGTATGTCAAGAGCAGTTATATGACAGAGTGCTAGAGATCTGAAGCAAATCCAAGGGAGAAAAAGACCTGGGTGTGCAGAAGATGAAGTTCAAGGTGCCGAACTCCTCGAAGTCTAAGTTCCATAAGTGGAACAAGAAGGATAGGACTTCGAGTCCAGCCCCTTCTTCTGGTGCTTCTGGGGTAACTACAGGCCGAACCCTGGGCGCATGTTACAACTGTGGAAAGCCGGGGCATTATGCCCGAGAGTGCCAGAGCAGACGTCCAAAGTCCGAGAGGAAGCCTGGAGCAACATACGAGGAAAAGGGGAAGGTAGTGGAGTCAACCGCATCCCATTATGCTCCAGCTCATCCTAGAGTGCACAATCTTGGCCTTCAGGAGAACATAAAGCAAACTGACGTGGTGACAGACATGAGTTAATTAAAAGCAGATTAGCTTTATATAGCTGTTACCTTTTACGTGTTTGCTTATGACTGCTTGTGCTAGGCTTTGTTTTTATTTTCGACTATCCAGCTAAAGCGCTGTTCGATACGGGAGCTTCGCATTCCTTTTAGTCCGAAGGATTTGTATCACACATCAGAGTACCTTCTTCAGTGGCAAGGGACAAATTTGATGTGTTGTTGCCTAATGGGTGGTAAATGCGCGCGGATAAAGTTTGTTACGTAAAGATACGGATTAGGAGTCAAGAGTTTGACTTGCACGTGTTGCTACTGCCGATAGTGGAGTTCGACGTGATCTTTGGTACGGACTGACTCTCGGAGCAATGTGCGTACATTGATCGCAACCGTAAGGTGGGTAGTTTCTGAGTTTCCTGACGTATTCACTGAAGATCTCCCTGAGGCCCCGCCTCAGTGAATGATCGATTTCACCACTAAGCTAGTGCCAGGTGACAAACCTATGTCATGCACTCTGTATCGGTTAGCACCAAAGGAGATGGCATAATTGAAAGTACAGCTTCAAGAGCTGTTAGAGCAAGGTTATTTCTGTCCATGTTCAACACTTTCGGGCGCGCCGGTCCTCTTTGTTAAGAAGAAGGATGGAGGTTTATGAATTTATGTCGATTATCGGGAGTTGATTAAGTTAACAGAGAAGAATAAGTATCTGATCCCAAGGATTGATGATCTGTTCGACCAGTTAGTGGGGTCGACTGTGTACTCACAGTTGGATCTGAAATTCAGATACTATCAGCTGCGGATAAGGGAAAGTGATATCCCCAAGACATCTTTCAGCACACGGTATGGGCATTATGAGTTCATCGTCATGTCATTTGGGCTGACTAATGCGCCATCCGTGTTTATGGATTTGATGAACAGAATGTTCAGAGAGTACCTGGACGAATTCGTGATAATCTTTATCGACGATATATTGGTGTACTCGCAGTGTGAGGATGATCATTTCAAGCATCTGTATATGGTGTTGGAGACATTGAGTAGGATCCACTTTATGACAAATTCTCCAAATGCGAATTCTGGTTATCCTCGGTAGCATTCCTTGGTCATATAGGTAGTGGAGAAGGGATTGAGGTAGATCCGGTGAAGATAGTTACGATATGGGAGTGGCCTGTGTTATCTACAGTAGCAGAAGTCCGGAGTTCCCTTGGACTTGACGGCTACTACAGGTGCTTCGTAGAGAACTTCTCGTGGATAGCGTTACCCCTCACGAATTTGATGGGGAAAGATCAAAAGTTTTTATGGTCGCTGGAGTGCGTGCAAGCTTTCGAAGAACTGAAAAGTCGGTTGACCACGGCGCCTATTCTATGCTCGCCGATTCGGACCGAAGGATGTGAGATTTACAGTGATGCTTTGGGTAGTGGCTTAGGTTGTGTTCTACTGCAGCATGGGAGTGTAATAGCTTATGGATTGCGTTAGCTGAAGGTGCACGAGAGGAATTATCCGGTCCATGACTTGGAGTTAGCGACCGAGACATTTGCTCTGAAGCTGTGGAGGCATTACCTGTACGGTGTGAAGATCGATATCTATACCGATCACAAGAGCCTGAAGTACTTGTTGGATTAAAAGAACCTAATCCTGTGGCAGCAGAGTTGGATGGAGTTCATGGGGGACTACACCTTCAAGATTCATTATGTTCCTGGGAAAGGCAAAGCGGTTGTAGATGCGTTGAGTCGCAGGGCTCCCGCATAGGCCAACTAGTTGTCGATACATGTTGAGCATTTAGTTCGTGATTTGGAGGCACTAGAGATCTCTTGTGTTGACAAGAAGACTAGTTCCGAAGCGCAATTGAACTGACTGAGATGTTGTATGACCTTACTGATAGGATTCGACAAGCTCTAGTTGGGGTAACAGCATGAATCGGGTCATGGATTAGACTTTGGATGAGTCAAGTTCCCAATTTATTTTTAAGGATGGACTGTTATGGAGGGACAGTCGTCTGTGCGTCCCAAGTGTGGATAAACTATGGGAGGAATTGTTGTACGAGGCTCATCATACTAAGTACTCGATTCACCCGGGGAGCACAAAGATGTTTAGAGATAGTTGTTGTGGTGTCCAGGACTTAAAAAGGACGTGGCACTCTATGTGGCGAAGGGTCAAATGTGCGCCTTGGTGAAGGCGGAGTACCAGAAGCCTGGAGGTTTCTTGAAATCCTTGCCAATTCTAGAGTGGAAGTTCGACGATATTTCAATGGATTTTGTGCATGGGTTGTCAAGGTTGCAGAAGGGAAACGAGGCCATCTGGGTGATCGTAGATCGTTTGACGAAAGTATCGCACTTCATTCAGAATAGGAAGGATGATTTGGTGGTTAAGCTGGCAAAACTCTATGTAGATAACATTGTTCGACTGCACGGTGTGCCCCGCAGCATCATGAATGACCGAAATTGGTGCTTCACGCCCAATAATTGGAAGTTGGTGCAACAAATGTTACGAACCAAGCTGAGTTTCAGCACAGCCTTTCATCCGCAGACAGATGGTCAGACCGAGATGGTCAACAGGACGATGGGGGACATGCTTTGCATGTGCATCTTGGATTTTGGAAAGAGGTGGGAAGATCACCAGTTCACGTTGGAAATTGCTTATAGCAATAACTACCAAACGAGTATTCAAATGGCGCCCTTAGAGGCCCTTTACGGTAGAAAATATCGCATGTCGTTGTATTGGTTGGAGACGGGTGAGTCGAAGATGTACAAATGACGAAAGTGGAAGGCGCCATATCATTGGTACAAACAATACAAGAACGATTGCTGATCGCTGAGGACAGGCAGGCTAAATACTATAATACCAAGCACAGGAACATTGAGTTTGCTGTTGGCGACTTGGTATATTTGAAAATTAAGCCGTTCAAGTTGGTAGGACGCTTGAAGAAGCTGAGTCCGAGGTACCTTGAGCCGTTTGAGATTCTAAAGCGAATGGGTGAAGCGGCTTATCGATTGAAGTTGTCAATGGAATTGAGTTGTCTACACGACGTATTCCACATATCGGTGTTGCGGAAGGTGGTGCAAGAGACTTTGTAAGTGTTTGCGGTTGATCAGGTACCGTTTGATAATGGGTTGATGCCGAAGGTCAAGCCCATTCGCACTGAGGACTTTGAAGTCAAGCGACTTCGTAACAAAGACTTCAAGATGGTCAAAGACCGTTGAGACAACTGCGGTCGTAAAGATCTTTTGTGGGAACGAGAGTAGACCATGCTTGAGGAATATCCCGAGCTCTTCTACTCAAGTACTGTTTAATTTTGAGTACTTTCTATTCCGTAATTTCGCGATGAAATTCTTTTAAGGGGGAGAATTTTGACGTCCCAAAACCCGGAAAAGATCTGGTAGCGTCTTAAGACCATTTTGGGTCCTGATAAGGGTCACACGGCCTTGGACACGGGCATGTCCGTGGCTGTGTCCTACTACGAGTTCGACGATATTTCCATGTGGTCGACGAAGCACATTCGACGATCCGAGTACATGGCCTGTAACATGGGCGTGTACTGGGTGACACGAGCATGTCAAATGTTGACACAGGCGTGTCTAAGCCCTTGTCCTGTTTGGGATGCAACAGTTTCTTGTGTTGCTTGAGGGACATGCCCCGTGACACAGGCGTGTCATAGGCTGACACGGGCGTATCAAGCAGTACACCGGCATATGTGAGCATGTGTCCTATTCTGTGTTCGACGATCATGTTCAGATCGTTAGACACGGCCTGTGACATGGTCGTGTCACAAGCCGTGTTCGTCCCAGGAAGTTGATTTTAAGTGCGAATCGTGGCTGTTCATTTCCTTCAAATGTGATCCAACGGCCCAGAGGTCTCCCTGCTGTTATAAGGCCGGGAGTTGATGGCTAAACGCTCATTTTCTCTTAGGTTTTCTCTTTCTAATGTGTTAGCGAGATGGGAAAGGAAGGAAGAAGGAGAAAGAGAGATCCGGCCACCGGTGGAGCCTTAGAGCCCCAAATTGTGTGCCGAGTCCAGATCCGTGGAGGCGAGGTCGTTGCGGTGCTTTCCATCCGACTAGTTTTCCATGGCGCCAAAGCAAACCCCTAGGGTAATGATTCTCTTCTTGGACATATGGAGTCCTCTTCCTTTCTGCATAGGAAACCCGCTCTCACGAGTATGCGGTGAGTGTCAGGTGTTCCTTCGGGTGGACATGAATAGTCCTCCTAGTTTTGCATGTAGAGTCCGGAATCAAAGTACGGACATAGGCATGGTGTGTGAAGCCTACCCGGACAAGTTGGTCTGGATCGGTGATGTTTCATTATGCATGAATAGCTGGAGAAGACTCCACGCCGATGGTTGTTTTCGGGTTTTCTGCGTGGTAGATTACAACAGGGAGTCTTGGGGATTAACTCCAAGGTGCACCCGGAATTATGAGCAGAAGCGAAGTTCTGCCGATTTGGTGGCCTGAGAGCCAACCGTGTACATAATCGGGTTATGTATTATTGTTTGATCGATTTGGGACTCGAGGAAGCTTAACCCGCACTTATTGCTTAAATTATCGTGGCAGTATGAGCAACGAGTTGAGTGGAACCGTACCTGCTCCAAGTGGTTCAATTAAAGCGAACTAAGATACATGGGACTTGCCGTTGGCTTTGAGGGCGAGTCTTCGGCTTCGGCCGTAAAGACTAAAATGCTCATGAGGTTTGCCATTCTGTGGGCGGTGGTGAAGCCACAGAATGGACTAGATTCACCGAGAATGTGCCCTGAGAGCATGGGGTTTGTGGTCGTGCATGCCTACGCCTATGGTTAAGTGTGCTTAAATTGTACGTTCATTATCTTGTTTGGTTATACTAATAAATTGCAGTGAAGGAGCACCGCCGCCCCGATTTAGGGGTAGGGTCGTTATAATTTGGTCCGCATTAGCTAACCGTTGCATTTGTTTGCCACCATTGCGGTGGAATGTTGATTGCAGGTGCTGCGGAGCCTAGTGGCAAGTGGCGGGTTGTCGCCCATGTTGCTGAGCCGGCACTCGAAGGCCAAAAGTCGACATTTACTTTTATGACCATGTGTGGCCGGCCTGCGTGCCGATGTGTGGAAGACAATTATTATTATTAAAGTAAACTCTTGTAAGGTCATAAGGCCAAGTATTTTGTGTATTTGTACACTCATTCCTACTATGGGTTTTTAGTGGACGTTCATGTTGTGGCTTGGGTTCTTATAACTGTTTTAAAAAGCTTCTGCTAGAATGCTCTGAGTTAAGATGCGTGTTCCTTTGGCAGTATTTTGATATTAATACGTAACTCCACTAGCTGTCCGTGGTATATGGCGTGGGGCCCCGACCGGACCTTCTGTTATATCCCATGTGACAGATGAGGGTGTTACAAACCACATTAATCATCATTTCAAATCCGAATTCCCTGATAAGAGGACAATGTTTCAAAAGGCAAATACACCTTCTAAAACTGTCAAGTTTGCACCACTCTAGAAGGATCAATTAAATGTGTGCTCCACCAATGGGGTGAAGGCACATGATCCAAGAAAGAGTGACACTATCCACTCTAGCCATAAAGTTCAGGAGATGTTCTTTAGATATAGATCCAAGTATCCTCTATCTAAGGAAATGAGAATGTCCACTAGATGGCAGGCTCCAAAAATACGTCAGGCCCATTTTGGACCAGTTGTATCATAACAGGATTCGTCGAGCAATCTGTCAAGTCAAAAATACGTAACATAATAGTCAAATGAAAAATTTAATTAAATTAATTAAATATTTTCCTTAAATATATAAAGGCATAAGAAACGAAAAGCCACATCACTCTACAAAGCCTTAACCCTAGTCGTTGAGACCAAAACCTTCTTATCGTCTTGCTGCACTATTTCAATGGCGCCAAATGTCATTAAGGAGCTTCAGGATGGATACGAAATTATGACGGATGGATTCAATCATGCCTCTCCTGAGATTAAAGCTGTATTAAAGATGATTGAGGTCGCAGGCTTAGAATACACCCTTTCCGAACCCTCCAACATTCTTAGAAAAGATGTAGTGGAATTCTTCTCAAACATCAAAATGTCCCCTTCTCAAAACTCTCTTAGGTCTAAGATTGACAATATCAAAATAAAGGTAAACCCTAAGAGACTAGGAAAGGCCCTCCATATAGCCTCCGTCAACCCTATCGAGGAAGATGAGCTCGCCGACATGGACAGAGACAGTGCTCTCACATGGTATGGATACAATGTGGCTAAATCTGGGTCTCTAAAAAGGAAATTCTTCAATTAGAGAGGAAAACTGCTAGTAGACATTGTAGGTAAAGCACTTATCTGCAAACCTGGATCACATGACACAATCTCTAGGTTCATGTTTGAAGTTATGACCAGAATTATCCAGAATAGAAAGATCTCATGGTCTTCTCTCATCTATCAGAGAATAGTAGACTGCATATCCTCTCCAAACATGGGCAGAATTATTTCCTTATACCTAGTGAACACCTATCCTGACACTTTCATATAGGAACATGGGGTGAAGATTCACTATCTAAAAAGAATTGACATAAGGACTTTGGACAGATTCACTAGAGTCCTACCAATGAGCCAACCTTCAGGAATAAAAGGGCTCCTCTAAAGATACAAGGAAGAAACCTACTGAGGAAGAATGAACTTCCAGCTCTGAAACAGAGCGTGGATCATCCTCTCCAGCTTATGTTGGTCTTCAGGTTAACTTATCACTCAGTTAATCATCTACAAACATTCAACTCCAGGATGCTGCTACGCATGCTGATAAAATCCATGCCAGCCCAAGGTCAGGAAAAGTGTCAAAGAGTGCTACTGAAGAAGAGGTTAGTGTAGAAGATGAGGCAGACATGTGTGATACTGATGGTATTGCAGCAAGTGAAGATATCCCTATTACAGAAGATAACAGGGAGCCTCCTGAGACTTTAGATACTTATCTTAATAGGTCAAGCCCAGAGAAGGATGCTCAGTCTGAGGGGGAGCATGATCAGATGGAGTTGGCAGACTTGGATCAAGTTGTCAATAGAATAGTTGAATCTACACCCACGATAGGTAAAACTAATTCCCTCTTAATTAATAATGTTAAAACAACTCTATCTAAGGAAATGTTTCCTTTAATAGGTGTTGTAGTTGAGGGGGAGCCTTCTCAGAACCCTGCCCAGAATGTTATACCTCCTCCTATGAGCCATACTTCAGCTACCCCCATCTCCAATGAGGAATTTCTAAAACAAATTAAAGCACTCATGGATGCTCAGACCACCACCCTCAAGGAGTATGTTGATCAATCAGTTGCCAAACTAAGGGATGAATTGTCAGCTAAAGTAAATGAAACTAAAGAAGAAATATCTCAGTTAAACAAACAGGTCAACACCTGGTTTGACAAGGCTGGAACTGCTGGACTCAAGCTGACCACCCTCATGGAATCTTTGGACACTGTTGGGTACATTGGTTAAATGTACCTGATTTGAAGAAGCCTCACCCAACTCAATGATATACATCATAATGTATTTGATGTATGTTGAGTTTACTTGTGAAGGTTAAGTAATCACTGGACTGAAGCAAAAAGTTTCTAAGTCCATGTGTCGACACCCAGAGGGAAAGTGTCGACACTTAAGAAGGCTTGTGTCGACGCCCAGACAAGCAGTGTCGACACTTGGAGTCATTGTGTCGACACCTGGGATGCAGAGTCGACACCAGACAGAAAGTGTCGACACAAGGAGCTGTGTCGACACTCAGTGAAGAAAAGTGCAGACAGAAAGTGTCGACACAAGGAGCTGTGTCGACACCCAGTAAAGCTGTGTCTACACCAGAAAGTGTCGACACTTGGAGCTGTGTCGACACTCAGCAAAGTCAGCAGAGACTAAGTTAAAGTGTCGACACCTAGAACAATGTGTCGACACAATAAGAAGAGTCAGCACTTGAAGAAAGTGTCGACACCAAAAACAAAGTGTCGACACTCAACAGAAGAGTCAACACTTGAAGAAAGTGTCGACACAAGGAGCTATGTCGACACTTAGTAAAGAACAGAATTATCAACAAAATATTCTAAGTACAAGTGTCGACACTAAGGGAATGTGTCGACACTCAGCTGAAGTCTCAACAGAAGAATCAAGTGTCGACACAAGGAGCTGTGTCGACACTCAGCAAGAATCAACATAGAAGACTATGTGTCGACACCAAGAAGCTGTGTCGACACTTAACAGATTCAACACAAGAAGTTGTGTCGACACAAAAGGTGATGTGTCGACACTTAGAAGAATTCAGTTAAAGATAGAAGATCAAGTACTTGTGTCGACACTCAATTTCAGTGTCGACACCTGAAGAAGAATCTGTGTCGAGACATACAAGGAGTTGTGTCGACACCTTGTAGACTTGTGTCGACACTTACACAGCATGTGTCGACACTTGGACTATAAGTGTCGACACTTAAAGACAGAAAGTCTCGACACTTTCAGACAGTTAGAGATTTTCAAGAAATGACTGGATGACTTGACAGCTGCCGTTCCAGCCGGTCTACAACACCTGTCAGAGATGTCAGAAGACAGTTATGAACCGGACGAGCCGGTTACCATGAAGAAGGCCTATAAATAGGCACCTACAGTTTACAGAAACAAGAGTTCAGATTGTTGAAAAACAAGTTATTAAAGTGGTACATAGAGTATCAACACAAGAAGATCTTGCAGTCCAAGTGCAGATCTAAGAAGTTGGAGAGAGAGGGCTCCATCCAAGAAATCAGCCTTTGGAACTAGGCTAAGAAGAAGGGTTCAGATTTATTCTGAATTCCAAGTGGCATAGGTCAAGGAACAACTGCAGAAGGATTCATTCTTATTCAGTTCTACTTTCAAGAAGCTTTGAAGAAAGCTAAGTCAGATTGGATCCAGCTGAGTTCTTCCAAGAACTCATCAAGAAACTCTCAACTCCCCTCTCTTGTTTCTGAGTTGTAGAGTTAATATTTGTAAAATCATTTTAACTTGTAGGATCCTTTGGATCTGAGTGAATTGTAAGCCTGTATTTATAAAGGCTGAGGGTAGGGCTTGAGAGCCTGAGTGTAGAAGATTGAAATCTCTGAGTGTAGGCCTTGTTGGCTGAGTGTAGGCCTTGATTGGCTGAGTGTAGGCCTTTGTGGCTGAGTGTAGGCTTTGGGAAAAGCTGAGTTGTAAGGCCTAGGGCCTGAGGAGTAGGAACCAATTTGGGTTCTGAGACAGTGGAGAAGTTTGGCCGAATCTAGTACACTGCTAGATAGGCGAAGGGGGAAAGTGGATGTACCCAAAGCTTGGGGAACCACTATAAATCACTGTGTATGCTGTGCTGTGATTGTTATTTGCTGTGTATGCTTTGTTATTGCTGTGCAAAAGTAGTTAGAAATCTGTGATATAACTGATTGCTGCCATTAAAGTTTAAGAAGGATTAGGTCACCTATTCACCCCCCCTCTAGGTGTTTAGGTACCATATCTTTCAAGTGGTATCAAAGCGAGGTTCCTCAAAAGGACTAACGGTCTGAGGAGATCCTGATTGGCAGATTAAGTGTAAGGCAATATACAGATTCAAGAAAATCAAGAAACATGGGTTCCTCTGAGAATCACAAGGAATTGGGTTCCATGAAATTGCCCATATGCAGGAAAGAGATCTTTGGGATCTGGAAGGAAAGGGTAAGGCTGTTTATGGAGGCCTCAGACCCTAGAATCTACATCACAGTAAAGGAAGGGCCTTATGTGCCCATGAAGATTTCAGTTCTAGATGCAAATCAGAGAACTCCAAAGGTTTTCTCTGAGATGACTAAGGATGAGATTGTCCTGGCCACCATGGACAAGAGGGCACAAAACATTATAATAAGTGCCATAGATGATGCAACATTTCAGAATCTTATACACTGTAAGACAGCCAAAGAGATGTGGGACACTCTTATAGTGTATATGGAAGGATCTGAAGAAGTTAGACAAGATAGAAAATCCTTGCTAAATCAGGAGTATGAGAGTTTTAGACAAGGAAAAGGTGATAGCATAACTGAGTGCTATAAGAAGTTCTACAGAATAGTGAATGAACTCATGTCTTATGGAAGAGAGTTCAGTAACTATGAACTAAATGACAAGTTCTTAAGGTCCCTAACCAAAGATTGGGACACCAAGATCTGTGCCATAAGAGAAATGACTAAGTTGGGGGAAATTCCTCCTCCTATACTGTTTGGCAAGTTATTGTCTTATGAAATGCAATTGACAGTGAGAAAAGAGGAGGAAAAATCAACAAGAACTGAGCACAAGGAAAGAACAGTAGCCTTCAAGACAGAAGCCTCCAGGAAGTGCAAAAATAAGTCATCAACTCCACCTCCAAAGGTAGTTGAATCTGAGTCAGATGAGTCAGTCAGCACCAAATCAGCAAGCAGTGAAAGTGATGAAGACTTTGCTGCTTTCACTAGACACTTTCAGAAATTCCTGAAGAAGAAACAGTGGAGGTCAAGGCCTTCTACTTCAAAAGGAAAGGAAGATTTTTATCAAGATAAAAAGGCTTCAAAGAAGGACAAGAAGAGGACAAAATCTAGCAAGGCAACTGGTTCAAAGATTGTGTGCTATTGCTTCAATAGACAGGGCCATGTTATTGTAGACTGTCCTGAAAAGAGGAAAGAATCTAGTGACAGGAAAAAGACTTATTTCAAAGGCAAGAAAGAAAAGTCTTTTGTTGCTAAGAAGGAGAAGACTCTATCAGATATCTCTTCTTCAGAAACTGAGTCTGAGGCTGAGGCCTACATATGGCTGTTTGCTGAAGAAGAAGAAGAATTCATGCAGATAATAGAGTCTATCTATGAACAAGAAGACTGTCAGTGCCAAGGACTGATGGCATTGACTGAGAGTGACAAAATCCTGGGGCAGCCAGGACCCAGTAAGGTACAAAGTTCAACTCTTAGTTCAGTTTCTTGTTCTAGTTCAGAATCAGATTCATCTTCATCAAGTGATGAGAATGTATCTGAGTTAGAGGATGATATTCATCAGCTTATAGATGAATATAAGGTGCTGTTGCAGGCTTACAAGGAAAGCAAGTCCCTAGCCAAAAGTCAGGCAAAGGAAATTGCTGATCTTAAAGCTGCTGCAATAGATTTTGAGAAGCAATTTGATCAAAAGCTGAATGAGATAGCCAGGCTGAAACACATAACTGTGATTCAGATGGGGACTATCACCTTTAAGAATGATCAAATCAAGAGTCTGGAGATCAATCTTCAGAAAGAGAGAGAGCTTGTTGCTAGGTTTTTTAAACCTAAGTCAGTGCTACCTTTAATTGATGAATTTGTTCATCATAAAGGCAAGGCTGGACTGGGCTTTATTAGACCTGCAAGGACTGAGCAGTCCAAGTCTAAGTCTAAGGGCAAAGTCCCAACATTCAACAAGTCTGCTGTAGACAAGACAACCAAGACAGTACCTAAGCAAAGGTACAATAAGTTTGAATGTTGCTGTTGTGGCAAAGTTGGCCATTTTGCAGTGGACTGTTGGCACAATGCTAGTGCCAAAGTGAGTACCAAACTACCTGTTGGAAAGCCAGTAGGTAGCTTTGTCAGATTGCAAACTAACAAGTACCAAGGACCCAAGAATTCTTTGGGTTCTAAGGTTCATTAATCTGTTTTGCAGGTGAGTCCAAGTGGCCATACCCCAATATGGTACTTGGACAGTGGATGTTCCAGACATATGACTAGAACTAGAGGATTACTAAAGGACTACATACCAATAAAAGATGGTCCAAAAGTCACCTTTGGTGGTTCTGAAAAAGGAATCATCAAAGGATTTGGTAACATTTCTAGCAACTTGGTTACCATTACTCAAGTGGCTTATGTTAAAGGGTTGAAACACAACCTAATAAGTATAAGTCAATTAAGTGATGTAGGGTATGACATCTCATTTGTTAAAAATGGTTGTCATATCAAGAGTTCAAGTGATCAAGAGATCATTTTGACAGGTTATAGGAAGAGGAATGTCTACTGCCTAGACATTATGATTGAGAACAATGGTTCTCCAGTTTGTCTTGTAGCTGATGAGACAGTCTCTCATTGTGTCAAATGGCACAAGAGGCTAGCCCATCTTAACTACAAGACTATTAGCAAACTCTTTAGTAAAGAGTTAGTGAGGAATGGTCCTCAAGTTAAGTGTGTTAAAGATGGTATTTGCTCAGCTTGTCAAAAGGGCAAGCAGACTAAATCCACCTTTAGAAGCATAGAAAACAAAGATGCTGTGAGGTGTCTATACCTCTTGCACTTGGATCTCTTTGGTCCAATGCCTGTTCACAGCTTAGGTAGGAAGGTCTATACCTTTGTAGTTGTAGATGACTACTCAAGGTTTTCCTAGGTGTTCTTCTTAAGACAGAAATCTGAAACACATAGTGTCTTCTATAGCTTTGTCAAGCAAATTCAGAATGAACTAAATATTACAGTGGTCAAAATTAGAAGTGACCATGGTACTGAATTTCAGTCTGATAGCATGACAAAACTATGTGAAGACTTTGGGATATTTTAAGAATTCTCTTCACCTAGAACACCTCAGCAAAATGGCATTGCTGAGAGGAAGAATAGAACCTTGATAGAGGCTGGTAGGACCCTATTAAGTGATACATCACTGCTAGAGTATTTCTGGGCTGAAGCAGTTAATACTGCATGCCATGTTATAAATAGGGCTACCATCACTAAAAGGCTTAACAAGACCCCCTATGAAGTTGTGAAAGGCAGGAAACCAAACCTATCCTACTTCAGGATCTTTGGTTGCAAATGCTTCATACTTAACAATGGGAAGTCTTACTTGACTAAGTTTGCTGCCAAGTCCCAAGAGGGAATTTTTGTTGGGTACAACAATAATAGTAAGGCTTATAGAGTCTACAACTTGACTACACAAGTTGTAGAAGAATCTGTGCATGTAGTTTTTGATGAGACTAAACTTATTAACAATGAGTTGTCTAGTAGTGTATGCAACCCCACAGGTTTAACAAAGAAAATGGACAAGCTTACTATAGAAGAAGTGGCTGCTGCAAGACAACAAGAAGAGGAGAGTAGCTGTTGTCCAGGGGGAGAACTACATGTGCCAATTGCTGATGAAGTACAAGGAATACAACATGATGGAGATGCTGAAGAGGTTCAACCAGAAGTTAGGATGCCTCCAGCCAACAGGCATCAAAGAGATCATCCAGTAGAGCAGATTATTGGAGATCCAAGATAAGGAGTACAAACTAGGAGCAGATACATAAATGCAGCAATCTACTCCAGCTTTCTGTCTCAAGTTGAACCTAAGAAATTTGAAGAAGCAATACTGGATCCACAATGGACTGAAGCAATGCAAGAAGAGCTTAATCAGTTCAAGAGGTGCAAGGTCTAGGAATTAGTTCCTAAACCAAAAGACCATAATATAATAGGAACTAAGTGGATCTACAGGAATAAGATGGATGAACAAGGGGTCATCATTAAGAATAAAGCTAGACTGGTTGCTAAAGGATATAGGCAAGAAGAAGGTATTGATTTTGATCAAACCTTTGCTCCAGTAGCTAGACTGGAAGCCATAAGAATGTTCTTGGCCTATGCAACCTATTAAGGATTCAAGGTTTACCAAATGGATGTCAAGTCAACATTCCTAAATGGTAATCTTAAGGAAGAAGTCTATGTGGAACAGCCTTCAGGTTTTGTTGATCCAACTCTACCTCATCATGTCTATAGACTTAGGAAAGCTTTATATGGGTTAAAGCAAGCCCCTAGGGCTTGGTATGAAACCCTATCTAGTTTCCTCATTGAGAACAAATTCTCAAGGGGGAAAATAGATAAGACTCTATTCCTTAGGGAATCTAGAGACAAAGTCATACTAGTCCAAATATATGTAGATGACATTATATTTGGGTCTACTGAAAGCATCCTTTGCAAAAAGTTTGCAAAACTTATGCAAGGTCAGTTTGAGATGAGTAGTATGGGAGAGCTGAAGTTTTTCTTGGGTCTCCAAGTTAAACAGACTGAGAGTGGTTTATCCATTTGTCAGTCCAAGTTCACCCTAGAACTCATAAGGAAGTATGGTATGGATTCATCCAGCACCATGAAGACTCTTATGGGGTCAAGTATGTCTCTTAGCAAGGATGATGCAGGGAAACCTGTAGATGAAACCTTGTATAGAGGGATAGTTGGCTCCCTATTATACTTGACTGCCAGTAGACCTGACATCATGTATGCTACATGTGTTTGTGCCAGGTATCAAGCCTGCCCTAAAGAGTCTCATTTGACAGCAGTCAAAAGAATATTGAGATATCTAAAGGGCACTCCCTATCTACGCCTCTGGTACCCTAGGAATGGAGATTTTGATCTAACAGGTTATTCAGATGCAGACTTTGCAGGATGCAAAGAAGATAGAAAGAGCACTACTGGAACCTGTCAATTCCTAGGTGGGAGACTAATTTCATGGAGTAGCAAAAACAAACCAGTGTGGCTATCTCCACAGCAGAGTCAGAGTATGTGGCTGCAGGAAGTTGCTGTGCTCAACTTCTGTGGATACAACATCAGCTAGAGGACTATGGATTTCAGGTAAGTAGAACTCCACTTTTTTGTGATTCTACAAGTGCTATTTCAATAGCTAATAACCCTGTATCTCATAGTAGAACTAAACATATTGAAATTAAATATCATTTTCTTAGGGAGCATTTAGAAAGAGAAGATATTTTATTAGAATATGTTAAAACTGATAATCAAGTAGCTGATATGTTTACTAAGCCTCTAGAAGAAGCTAAGTTCAATAGATTCAAAATTGAACTAGGAATGATAAACTTAGAGTAAGTTTACAGAATTAAAATTGGCTAAGTAAAAAGGTGTCAACACATAGACAAGTCTATGTCGACACAGTATAGTAGTGTCGACACTTCAGGAAAATAAGTGTCGACACATCTAGGATGTTGGTGTCGACACTTCAGAATGTTGGTGTCGACACATGTCCAGTAGGTGTCGACACATCCAATGTGGTGTCGACACTTAAGTTTTACTCAGAATTTTCTAAGTAAAGTCTCTACAATGTGTCGAGTTATGTTGTGTCGACACATAACCAAGTGTCGACACATAAAATCTGTGACTAAACTTGTGTCGACACATATGTGTCGAGACATTATAAGTCAGTGTCGACACTTATTGGCAGTGTCGACACATTTTAAGTTAACTATCCCGCCTGTTCATCTTCAAAATCAGAAAGGTATAAATAGGGTTCGGTCTTTGTTTGTCGACACGCTTTCAAAGTTTCGAGACCAAAACTACTATGTCGACACCTCTCTTCTCTCAAGACAAATTCTACAACCCTAATGGCGCCTAAGCTAGAGAAGAACGTCAACGAAGGATATGAGCTGGTGCGCGGCGCTTTCAATGATGCTGATGCAGAAATCAAGGCGGTCGTAACCCTAGTTGCTGATTCCGGGTTAGAATACTTAGTTTCTGAACTTACAAAGATTTGGAAGAAAGAGGTTCTTGAATTTCTAAATGGAGCTGAAGTAGATGAGTCTGGATACAGAATCAAATCCATAGTTCATGGAACGAAGGTCAAGGTATCACCAAAGAGTCTAAGGAAGATTCTACAGCTTCCAAAAACTCAAGATGAAGAAGAAGTTACTGCATCCAAGACCAGGGAAGCTCTAACCTGGTGTGGTCTGGATCCTAAAATGAAGATAGGTTCTGTTTTTAATAGAAAGGCATGAACAGCTAAGGAAAATTCATGTCTGAGATTGTTGGTAAGGTCTTACTCCGCAAGCCTGGAGGGCATGACAGAGTGTCTGCCTATATGTTTGGCATAATGACAAGGATTATCTTCTCTCTTAAGACTGACTGGTCTATAGTAGTTTATGAGAAAATCAAGGAAAGGTTGAAGAAGCCCAATCTGGGCAGAATCTTAAGTCTCTACCTAGCTGGTACCATACCAGAGGTAATGAATACTGCTGCTGGCAGCAAGATAAATCATATGAGGAAGATGGATCAAAGGATCTTTTCTAGATGGGACAGGGTGTTGTCCAAGGAAATGCCAACCCCAGAGAAGGCAGTTACTGAGAAGGAGATTCCTCCAAAGAAAAAGAGAAAAACTACTCCAGTGGCACAAGAGTCCACCAGCAGTTCTGAAAGTGAAGAACAAGTTGTTTTCACTCCAGATGACCAAGAGGAAGAGACTGCAGTGAAATCTCCTGCTCCTCAAGAGGCTGCTGAGATCCAGGGGGAGCTGCCTCCAGCTAGCCCGTCCACAAGGATCACAGCCAGGGGGAGCCTCCAGTTGTAGAAGAACCCTCTACACTGGAAAGTGAGCAAGCCACCACCATCATACAAGAGGTACTCTCTGAACTAAATACTTTAGAATATCTTATAGAAGATGCTGATTTATCTGATGTTCCTCAGCAAACTCAGCTAGATAGTCCAGTACCAGATGTTGTTGACGATGACACATCTGCTGTACAAGTGATTCCTGATCCAGTGGTTGAAGAGCAAAGACTGTCTCCAGCTCCTTCACCACCAGAATACACAATGGAAGATTTATTCCTAAATCTGGATCAAGCAGATTTTGACAAGGAAACAGATGCTACTGAGAATAGAATGCTGCTGCTGAGGGGGAGCAAGTGCAAGTTCTGGAAGAGTCTATAAGGCAAGAAACTGAGAAGGCACTTGATGTGCAACCTGAGAAGCCTTCAAGCCCTAAGGACAGGGTTGACATAGCCAGCACTTCTGCCTCTGAAGATGAGGAGAGTGCTAGGGCAAAGAAGAAGAAACTGTATGTCTTCAAGAGAAGAAGTCAGAGTTATAAGAAAGCTCTGCAATCTGTTGCCCCACAGCCTATAGTTCAGCAAGCTCCAACTGTTGATTATAGTGCTTTAATGATTGCCATGCAGATTAAATTGGATGAACAAAGAAAAGCCATAGAAGCTTATGTGGATGAAGGGCAGAAATCCTTACAATTTGATCTAGCCCAGGACATCAAGTCTATAAGGTTTGAAATGAACCTTAACAAGAAGGAGATGACAGACTGCTTCCACAAGGGTGGCAATGCAGTGGTGTTCTTGGAAACCCAAGGAAAAGATAAAGGCACAGGTAGATGATATAGCATTAAAGCAAGGATATGTTCTTGAAAATCAGTTAAGAATGAATGACAACTTGACTGCTTCACATAATGCTATAGTCACTGAATTGAAGAACAAGGCTGCTGAACCTTCTACTTCTACTGCTGCTAAAGCTGAATTTGACAAAGCCTTTCAAGGAGAAATTTCTGCTGTTAAGTCTGCAATCCAAGCCTCCCAGAAAGCCATCTCTAAACAACTTCAAAAGCTCAAACCATTCTTTAAAGAGGGAATCAGATACTTGGATAGTCAAATAAGATTTCAAAAGGATGATGTCAGAGATCATATGGCTAGAGAAGTCATAAAGGGGGAGAGAGTTTTAGTCAAAGCTAGCTCTGATCATGCAAAGTGGATATCAAATTCCATCAGAGCTATACTGGGCTATCCTCCACTCTGTGATGATGACAATGTTGCTGAATCAGGGATTCAAACTGCATATCTTGGAGGTGAGCAACCAGAGGTAGCTCAAGTGATCTATCCTCCACCAGATTTTGACATGGTGCAAGCTGATATTCATCAGATGTATAGCCCAACTGAAGGGAAGTCTAATGTTATTCTGGATAAAGTGGTTCAGCCTATTACTGAAGCCATGCAAGAGGCATTACAGAAGGAGGAAGAGACAAGGTTGTCTAAGAAGAGGTTTAGGGAACAAGCAGAACAAAGGCCAGACTTTGAACAGTGGAGCCCTACCTCTAGGAATATAATATTAACTGCTGGAAAGCTGCCAAGGATAAATCCATGACAGGAACAAGTGGTTTTCTGAAGCTGAATGGAGAAAACATGAGATCAGGCAGGAAGCAATAGTTCAGTATAGAAGGAAGGCAAAGATGGAAAGCTACCTCCTACTGCAGTGGAGCCTAGCAAGTACTTTCCAAAGCCATATCATTATTTTGAGAGACAGAAGATCAAAGCTGAAGAGCACAAATAAAAAGAAAAGTCAAAGTCAAGAAGCCTGCTGATGCTGAAACTGCTGATGCCCCTGTCAAAGCTCAAGTTCAAGCTGACAAGGAATAGTTATCAAGGAACCTGAACAGAAATAGTTTAAGAATTTACTTGAAGATTATTTTGTAATCTTTTGAATGTAAAACATTTTTGTAAACTACTGAGAAATGTATAAGACAAATGTTAGAACAATATATGATCAATATATTTCATGTTTGTTCTGTGAATGTGTCTATTTCTTATTTGTTCTGAAATGTTGAATTTGTATACATGTGAATTAATACATGTTTATGTTTACCCTGCTGCATATAACCTGCTTTACATCATTTTGTAATTTTTAATTATGAATGGTGTATATCATTGACTAAGGGTTATGACTTCTCCAAATAGGGGGAGATTGTTGGGTACATTGGTTAATGTACCTGATTTGAAGAAGCCTCATCCAACTAATGATATACATCATAATGTATTTGATGTATGTTGAGTTTACTTGTGCAGGTTAAGTATTACTGGACTGAAGCAAAAAGTTTCTAAGTCCATGTGTCGGCACCCAGAGGGAAAGTGTCGACACTTAAGAAGGCTTGTGTCGACACCCAGACAAGCAGTGTCGACACTTGGAGTCATTGTGTCGACACCTGGGATGCAGAGTCGACACCAGACAGAAAGTGTCGACACAAGGAGCTGTGTCGACACTCAGTGAAGAAAAGTGCAGACAGAAAGTGTCGACACAAGGAGCTGTGTCGACACCCAGTAAAGCTGTGTCTACACCAGAAAGTGTCGACACTTGGAGCTGTGTCGACACTCAGCAAAAGTCAGCAGAGACTAAGTTAAAGTGTCGACACCCAGAACAATGTGTCGACACAACAAGAAGAGTCAGCACTTGAAGAAAGTGTCGACACCCAAAAACAAAGTGTCGACACTCACAGAAGAGTCAACACTTGAAGAAAGTGTCGACACAAGGAGCTGTGTCGACACTTAGTAAAGAACAGAATTATCAACAAAATATTCTAAGTACAAGTGTCGACACTAAGGGAATGTGTCGACACTCAGCTGAAGTCTCAACAGAAGAATCAAGTGTCGACACAAGGAGCTGTGTCGACACTCAGCAAGATCAACATAGAAGACTATGTGTCGACACCAAAGCTGTGTCGACACTTAACAGATTCAACACAAGAAGTTGTGTCGACACAAAAGGTGATGTGTCGACACTTAGAAGAATTCAGTTAAAGATAGAAGATCAAGTACTTGTGTCGACACTCAATTTCAGTGTCGACACCTGAAGAAGAATCTGTGTCGAGACATACAAGGAGTTGTGTCGACACCTTGTAGACTTGTGTCGACACTTACACAGCATGTGTCGACACTTGGACTATAAGTGTCGACACTTAAAGACAGAAAGTCTCGACACATTCAGACAGTTAGAGATTTTCAAGAAATGACTGGATGACTTGACAGCTGCCGTTCCGCCAGTCTACAGCACCTGTCAGAGATGTCAGAAGACAGTTATGAACCGGACAGCCGTGTTACCATGAGAGAGGCTCCTATACATAGGCACTACAGTTTACAAAACAGAGTTCAGG